>UESW01004352.1:559053-652036 GCA_900491605.1 Calamus simplicifolius | reverse complement strand
TTTTTACGCAACAAAGAAGTTGTTGCGTGGGCTTGGGCTTCCAGTTAATAAGATCGATTGTTGCTTGAACAATTGTATGATATTTTGGGGTGAAGACTCAGAGCTGAGATGGTGTAAGATTTGTGGGCAATCGAGGTTCAAAAACACCGAAGGAGGAGCCGGTACAAGTAGGAGGAAAAGTGTGCCTTACAAGAGGATGCATTACTTTCCTCTTACCCCACGCCTGCAGAGATTATACAGATCTGAGGCAACAGCTGCTGATATGAGATGGCATGCCGAACATGAATCTAAAGAGGATGAAATGCGGCATCCATCAGATTCAAAGGCTTGGAAGCAGTTCAATGAAAATCATCCTGTTTTCGCTGAAGATATAAGGAATGTGAGATTAGGTCTTTGTACCGATGGCTTCCAACCATTTGGTCAAGCGGGGCAACAGTATTCATGTTGGCCTGTGATACTGACTGTATATAACCTTCCTCCGTGGAAGTGCATGAAAGATCCTGCAATGTTTTTAACCGTTTTGGTTCCAGGACCATCAAATCCTAAGGAAAAGATTGATGTCTTTCTGCAACCGTTGGTGGCCGAATTGAAAATGTTGTGGGAAACAGGAGTGGTAGCCTACGACATTTCTATGAAACAAAATTTCTTAATGAGAGCTGCTTTGATGTGGACAATAAGTGATTTTCCGGCATATGCAATGTTGTCTGGTTGGAGCACTGCTGGACGTCTGGCATGCCCTCATTGCATGTATGATTCGGATGCATTTACATTGCAGAAGAGTGGTAAGCAGTCATGGTTTGATAACCATAGGAAGTTCTTGCCACCAAATCATCCTTACAGGCGTAACTTGATCGCCTTCCGGAAGAACAAAGCAGTCACAAAATTTGCCGAACCGGTTAGGTCCGGCACGGATCTATTTGATTCTATAGAGAATTTGGGGTTGATGTATGCATGGGAACCAGATGCAGATAGAATAAATAGCCGTATATGTAAAGAACATAACTGGAAGAAACGAAGTATATTTTGGGATTTGCCTTATTGGAGCACAAATCTCATCCGGCACAACTTGGATGTCATGCATATAGAGAAAAATTTCTTTGATAACATATTTAACACGGTGCTAAACATCCCGGGAAAAACAAAAGATACTGCAAAGTCAAGAGAAGAACTTAATCAGTACTGTAGAAGAGGTGATTTGAGAAGGAGTGCCGATGGGACCTATCCTAAAGCATGTTACACTCTTGACAGAAATTCACGAGAAGTTTTATGTAACTGGCTAAGAGGGTTAAAATTTCCAGATGGTTATGCCTCAAATATCGGTAGGTGTGTGGACATGCATAAGCTCAAGTTGTTCGGCATGAAGAGCCATGACTGCCATGTTTTCATGCAACGATTATTACCTATAGCTTTTCGTGAGTTGCTTCCGCAACATGTCTGGAAGGCAATTACGGAGCTCAGCTTATTCTTCAAGGAGTTATCTGCCGCAGTCATTACTTCTGCATCAATGGCAAGGCTTGAGGAGGAAATTCCAATTATTTTATGCAAGCTTGAGCGAATATTTCCTCCCAGTTTTTTTGACTCAATGGAGCATTTACCGGTTCACTTGCCATACGAAGCGAGCATAGCTGGTCCTGTGCAGTATCGCTGGATGTATCCATTCGAGAGGTAAATATATACATCATTAAGATATGTTGACATTTGAAATATTATTTCATTGCTTGAAAAATTCGTTAATTTTTTGTTGCAACTTTACATATAGGTATCTTAAGAAGTTAAAAAATAATGTGCGTAATAAGGCAAGGGTTGAAGGTTCTATATGCAATGCACACTTGGTCGAAGAAGTTTCAGCTTTTGCCTCGCATTACTTTGAGGGTCACGTCCACACGAGGAGCCGAAATCATGGTCGTAACGATGACGTATGTGTGGACGAAGCAGAAGCTAATGACGGTAGAATATCAATTTTTAAAGCTATCGGCCGTTCATTTGGTGGGCAGAAGTCAAGAAATCTTAGCGATATGGAGTATAATGCAGCACATTATTACATCCTAATGAACTGTCGAGAAGTCGATCCATATATTGAGTAAGTGTATACTTCAATGCTAAATTGAAAATTTAAATTTATATAATAATATACCATAATATTTAATTTCTAACAGTAGTTTTCATCCTTTTCATCCCATAAGGATGTTTTGTGATAGACAACGACAGATGAATCCCGACATCAGTCAAGTTGCAATTGGGCAGAAATTAGAAACGGAGTTTGCTTACTGGTTTTATGAATTTGTGAGTAGTATCACTCAATCAATTTCGATAATGGCAATTATTTTTTGAATTGGATGTCAATAGCTTATTAATTTATAGGTCAACGGTCCATGGTCGACAACCGACAATATTTTCATTAAATGTCTATCGCAATGGCCATTGAAGACCGTAACAACCTCTACTGGCTATTTTGTAAATGGGTACAAATTTCAGATTGAACGATTAGCAGCTTCAAGAGGCACTCAGAACTGGGGCGTGTGTGTAAAAGGAGAAAGTGTTGGAGCAAATATGCAGGATTATTATGGAAAGTTAGTAGAGGTGGTTGAAGTTGAATATCCCGGTTGGCCTTTAAAACGAACCGTATTGTTTCGTTGTGATTGGTTCGATCCGATAATTCCTGTGGGCAAAAGGGTTCATAACGACTATAATTTGGTTGAAGTGAACCATCGACGAAGATTACAGAAATATGACCCATTCATCCTTGCATCCCAAGCTCAGCAAGTCTTTTACTGCGGATATCCAAGTTTGCGCAACGACAAGCGAGATTGGTGGGGCCGTTTCTAAAATCGTCCCACGTTCAACAATCGTATTAGAGGAGAGTTCATCAAGTCAATCAGCCGAGTGCCCTGCATTTCAAGAGGATGAGATGGAACTGCATGCAATTGAGGACGACACAAGAGCTCCTGAAACATCACTTATCGATCCAAGTGGTGATGTCCAAGAAATTGCGGATGCAAATGTTCGGTTTCCTTCCGATAATGAAACTGATTCGCAATCCGATACGGCATCGGATGTTGAACCAACATTTCACGAAACAAATGACAACGATTAAACATAAAGGTTTTTTAAAATTTAACTTTTTTTTATAAGTGTTAAATTCGTACATAGTCAATCATTAATCGTAATTTAATTGTGTGAATCCTTAGTATTTTCAGTATGAGGGGCAGAGGTAGATCTACCGACGATAGATTGGGTGAGCAGAGACGTAGTTTGGATCCTTCGACATCAGATCACATGAGCGTCGGAGATGGAGAGTTTGGATCTCCAGCAGAGGCGCAGCCTTCGACCTCTGCAGCAGTATTACCATCTACCCGATCGGCACAGACCTCCGAGAGTTCTTCCGCCTTCGGCCGCACTTTACTTCGACTTGATGCTCAGGGGATGTAAGTATATATTAATTACAAATATTTGTTAATGTTTTTAAGTCATTAACTTATAAACTTGCATTTTTTTAACAGATTCATTGAGCAGCATCATGTCTCCAGCCACATCAGCGCCGTTTTTCAGAGGCGTGCAGATCCCAGTGGCTACGATTGGCGCCACGTATCGCCGGCCACGAGGGAGTTTTATTTTTCCGAGTTTCAGGTAAACTTATTAAATACAATTTAGCAGTGATATATAATTCTTTAAAGTTAATAAATTCAGAAACTAACTGTTTATTTTAATGCAGAAAAAATTTACGTGGGATCCTGCCACCCATGATGCCATTAGGGCAGCATGGGAGGCTCTGACGCGACGCCGATACTCCGACATGCTTCATCGTTGGAGGTCATCGGGTCAGCGTCCTGCGCACGTGCCAGAGGGTATTTGGCACGAGTGGCAGCAGGCCTGGGAGTCCGATGGCTGGCGCAGGAGGTCCGCATCAGCCAGCACGAACCGCCGATCTGAGAAGGGCGGTCGTGGCACGGGTCTCTCCTGTCATACATCGGGCTCCATTTCGATTCAGGAGCACAGACGGCGTATGGTAAGAAAACATAAATATTTTAATTACTATTTTAGTTCTTTACAAATATTTTTATTAATATCATTTTTTTTTATTATTATAGACTGAGCAGGAGGGCGGAGATCCTGGTGAGTTTCGTCTATTCAGGGCGACACACACCAGGAGGGACGGCTCCTGGGTCGATACGCGATCACGGGAGGTTGCGGTAAGAAATTAGATTTATGTAGTATCTGTTTAATTTTTAAAATTTTATTTCTAGAAATTTATTAACTCATTTATTATTGATTTCATAATTTCAAGACACGAGTCGACGAGCTTCGATCCCAGGCATCACAGGTCGACTCTACTGATGGGGAGACGCCCGTCGAACTCTCAGCAGATGAGAGTCGACGTGTGTTTTTGGAGGCTGTTGGTGCCCAGCCACGAGACCGCAGGGTCTATGGTATGGGCACTAGAGCTTCTACATTTTTTCCCCATCAGGCCTCCAGCTCGCGAGTTCCTGCTGATCTTCCTCCCGAGCGTTTAGAGGAGCTTCGCAGATCTATTGCAGAGGAGCTTCGCCAGGATTACGAGCAGGATTTTGAGGATCGTATGCGAGGCCGGGATCAGGAGGTTGCTGACATGCGAGATGAGATGCACTATTTGCGGGATATGGTTAGACGCTTGTCGCAGAGTCTTCAGCCTCACAGCCTCCACAGCCTCCACAGCCTTCACGTGATCATTCAGATTCTTGATGTATTTTTTTTTTATGTTGTAAAAACTTTTAAATTTTAATATATAAATTATTTTTTGAAATTTATTATTGTTTGGATTGAGTGAAAAATGTTTGTATCAATATTTAGATTTAACGAAATTTTATTAACCGTTTTAATTTTTAATCATTCAAATAATTTTTAAAAAAAATTATTAATAAATATTGCGACGCATCAAATTGCGTCGCAATATTTAAAATTAATTTTTAAAAATTAAAAATTTATTAATAAATATTGCGACGCATAAAATTGCGTCGCAATATTTAAAATTAATTTTTAAAAATTACAAATTTATTAATAACTATTGCGACGCATCAAATTGCGTCGCAATAATAAAAATTAATTTTTAAAACAGAAAAATTATTATTAAATATTGCGACGCATTAATTGAGTCACAATATTTAATAATAAATTTTTCTGTTTTAATAATTAATTTTAAATATTGCGACGCAATTTTATGCGTCGCAATATTTATTAATAAATTTTTAATTTTTAAAAATTAATTTTAAATATTGCGACGCAATTTGATGCGTCGCAATATTTATAATAATTTTTTTAAAAAATTTATTTTTAAATTTAGCGACGCATTTTTATGCGTCGCAGAGCGTCGCAATATTGCGACGCAATTGCGACAAAAGAGTATTGCGACGGGGAGTTGAGCGACGCCATCATTGCGTCGCTATGGCGTCGCTAAACATGGCATAGCGACGCAATAGCGACGCATTTTGGCGTCGCAATATTTTAAAATTCTTGTAGTGTTCTTATGATAATGAACATTGAAAACTTTAGGATTTGTTAGAGACATTAGGATTTACATGGGATGTGAAACCGACATGTCATAATATGTAATTCAATGATAAGAAAATTTAAAATTTGAATTAAGAACTCTTATCATAACACCCTAGCTAGATCACTATCTATAGTTATAATAAAATTTAATAGATGATAAAGATTTAGGAAACTTAGACTTAACCATGTCATTGTTTGATCCTATGATCCCATAATTAATCTAATCAATTGGGCTTAACTACATTGGTGTCTAGAAAGGTTTGATGATGGTTTTTAATTGCTTCGTTCGCTGCCTGGGAAAACCCATTCAATGGGATTGAAGGATGTGCTAAATAGGACCCCATTGATCAGCTGATCTGACCATTGTTAGGAAAAGCTCTTAATTGATTAAATCAATTAAGGTTGATCAGGATGGTAGCAATTGATTTGGTCACATGATTAGGGTTCCTAAATTAGATAGTGATCAGGATCCTAATTTGATTAGGAGTCCCAATCATTGATTGGATCTTATAAAATTAAGGCTAATTGAGATTAATCTAAAATCTACATATAGGATATGTAACCTAGCATAGTACAAATGTTGTAGATGTAGATGGGACCTTTATGCGCTAAATTCCACTACGAATATTAAGTCATAAGCCTTCCATTGTTCACATGATACAAAATCATTAGGTCATGAGATTTGTCGTGCCAAAGCCGAGGTCGAGTGTACCTATAAGGAGTTGATTATGAAACAATGGGTTGACTTAACTAGATTAGCTGGCATAATTGGCCAAAGTCAGGGTCAGTCTAATCTAGAGGCAAACTTTAGGGTGATCACATATGGATGTAATTGACAAAGCAATGTCCCCTAAATGATCTAGGAGTCACATTAGATGTGATTGATAATAATCTACCAAATTTGGCTTACCGATATTTGTTGTGCCAAAGCCAAGGTCAAGGTAACTCAAATGAGGATCCTAGCCCACTAAGGAAGTAATTCAAATGAGGATCCTAGCCCACTAAGGAAATTGAATGCCAATTTTTTGAAATTAATAGAGAGGGCTATTAACCTTGATAAAATAGTGGGAGAAACTAACTTAATTAAAAATCTAGAATTACCATATTAAGTTGGTGATTAGTATTCATAGTAATTGACTCATTCTAACTTTATGTAGGTTATCAGAGAAATCATGAGTGTAAACATCAACCTAAGGAATATTTTAGAATCCAACAAATTGACTGGACTCAACTTCCCTGATTGGCTAAGGAATGTAAGGATTGTTCTTCGATCTAAGAAAATTCTTTTTGTCCTAGATGAGATTGCACAGAGGTCCCACCAGCGGATGCTCCGACTGAGGTTCATGTGGCATACAACCGGTATAAAGATGCTGAAGATATGGCCACATATTTGATGTTGGCCTCGATGTCACCTGATCTTCAGAAACAGCATGAGCATATGAATGCTCAGGAGATTTTGATGCACTTGCAAGAGTTGTTTGGTACACAGTCTCGATATAAGAGGTTTCAAACTTCTAAAGAGTTGTTTCAGTGCAAAATGACTGAGGATTCATCAGTGGGTGCCCACGTACTGAAAATGATCAATTTGATTAAAAAGTTGGCACGATTGGGTTTTGTGATGGATTATGAACTAAGTGTTGACTTGGTTCTGCAGTCATTACCTTCCATCTATTCACAGTTTGTTCTTAATTTCAACATGAACAAGCTAGAGACATCTCTACCTGAGTTCGCGAATATGCTGACGAATGCCGAGCCCAACATTAAGAAAGAAAAGGGACAGGTTATGGTCGTGGAGTCTTCTGGCGCTCGTAAGAAGCGGCCAAAGAAGAATAAGGTCCAAAAGGCCAAGGCGACTAAACCAAATAAGGGCATCAAGAAAAACAAAGTAGCCAAGGGGAAATGTCATTTCTGTGGGAAGGAAGGGCACTAGAAGCGAAACTGCAAGGCTTATCTGGCTAGCCTGAAAGAAAAGAAACATACATATGCTTCTACATTAGGTATATTTATGATTGAGATGTTTTCTTATGTTACTTCTTATTCCACTTGGGTATTGGATACTGGTTGTGGATCTCATATTTGTATTAATATGCAGATGATAAGAAGCAGTAGAAAGCTGAAAAAGATGAAGTGATCCTGTGCATGGAAAATGGAGCAAAGGTTGCTGCTTTAGCTATAGATCTTGTTTTTTGTCTTTGTCCACTGGGTTTGTAATGGAGCTTAATAATTGTTACTATGTTCCAAACATAATAAAGAACATTATTTCCGTTTCATGTCTTATGTGGATATTAATTTGAAATTGGAAATAAAGGAATTTCAATTTTAAAAATGAAATGTTCTTTGGTTCTGCTGAAATGTTCAACGGGATTTATGTTTTGAATTTACAATGCCCTATTCTCAATGTAGAAACTAAGAAATTAAAATTAAATAATTCTAATAACTCATTCCTATGGCACTGTCATTTAGGCCATGTAAATGAAACACGTTTAACCAAGTTACATAAGGATGGCTACTTGGGCTCATTCGATTAGGAATCGTTTGAGGAATGTGAGTCATGCTTACTTGGCAAAATGACTAAGTCATCCTTTACTAAAAAGGGTGAGCGAGCAACTGAATGTTTAGGACTAGTACATTTGGATGTATGCGGTCCTATAAATATTCAGCCAATAGGAGTATGGTTATGTATATCTGATGAAGCACAAATCTGAAGCCTTTGAAAAGTTTAAAGAATTCAGATCCGAGGTAGAAAAACAAAGTGGCAAAAGTATTAAGATACTTTGATCAGATCGAGGTGGGGAATACTTAAGCCATGAGTTTTTAGAATATTTGAAGGAGAATGGTATTCTCTTTAGTGGACTCCTCCTAGTACGCCACAGCATAATAGTGTATCAGAAAGGAGAAATCACACATTATTAGATATGGTGCGAACAATGATGAGCCTTGCAAATCTTTCAAAAAATGTTTTGGGGTTATACCCTACACACAACCGAATATACTCTAAATCGAGTTTCGTCTAAGTCGGTCAGTTTCACTCCCTATGAGATATGGTGTGGAAAGAATCCAACCCTTAGTCATCTAAGGATTTGGGGTTGCTACGCTTATGTAAAGCGTAATGAGTCAGACAAGCTGGGAGCTAGATCTGATAAGTGTAATTTTATGGGGTATCCTAAAGAAACAAAAGGATACTACTTCTACCACCCACTCGAGCAAAAGGTGTTTGTCTCAAGGCATGCCATATTTCTAGAGAATGAGATTTATCTAAGAAATGGTAGTGGCAGAAATATTAAGATTAGTGAAACTCAAGAACCACAAATTGACACAGACCGATTAGATGACATGGAGCAAATGTCAAATGTAGTGGGAGTTGAGCAGGAGACTTAACTCACATTCAGGCAACATTTACGTGAACCTCTATCAGAAATGATGGAGCCATAGGAAGCTCCAAGTACACATCAGCTACATAGGTCTAGTAGAACACATCATATTCCTGAGAGATATCGATTTCTTATTGAAGATAATGAGCCTACTAACTACGATGAAGCAATTTATGACATTAACTCTAAGAGATGGCTTGAAGCCATGAAGTCTGAAATGGACTTCATGTACGACAACCAAGTATGGACTTTGGTTGATCCACCTGAAGGGATAAAACCCTTTGGGTGCAAATGGGTCTTCAAGAAGAAGACAGACATGGATGGTAATGTGATTACCTATAAGGCGAGGCTAGTTGCAAAAGGTTACAAGCAAAGGCAAGGTGTTGACTTTGATGAAACCTTTTCTCCCTTAGCCATGCTTAAGTCCATAAGGATTTTGCTTGCGATTGCAGTCTATTACGATTATGAGATATAGCAAATGGATGTCAAGACCGCCTTCCTAAATAGTAATTTAGTGGAGGATGTGTATATGACACAACCTGATGGTTTTGAGTTCATTGATTCTAAAAAGGTATGCAAGCTGCAAAGGTCCATTTATGGACTTAAGCAAGCCTCTAGAAGTTGGAACATCCGTTTTGATGAAACAATCAAAAAGTTTGATTTTATCAAAAATGAGAATGATCCATGTGTGTACAAGAAGGTTAGTGGGAGTGTTATTATTTTCCTGATATTATATGTAGATGACATATTATTGATAGGAAACAATGTATCCTTGCTATTAGAAGTGAAGGAATGGTTGTCCAACAAATTCTCCATGAAATATTTGGGAGAAGCAGCCTACATACTGAGTATTAAGATCTATAGAGATAGATTTAGAAGGTTGCTTGGATTGTCCCAATCAACGTACATAGATAAAGTGCTAAAACAGTTTAGCATGGAGGAATTCAAGAAGGAATTCCTACCGGTATCACATGGAATACATCTCTCCAAGGACATGAGTCCTAAGACCCAAAAGGAGAGAGAGCACATGAATAGGATTCCATATGCCTCAGCAATCGGATCCATCATGTATGCGATGCTATGTACGAGACCTGATATTTCTTATGCATTGAGCATCACTAGTAGATACCAGGCAAACCCTGGAGAGAAACATTGGATGGCCATCAAGAATATCCTTAAGTACTTACGAAGGACTAAGGATATGTTCTTGGTTTATGGAGGACCCGAACTCATAGTTCAGGATTATACTGATTCTAGTTTTTAGTCTGATAAAGATGATTATAAATCTCAATCAGGCTATGTCTTTACACTCAATGGCGATGCAGTCAACTGGAAAAGTTCCAAGCAGGAGACGACTGCCGACTCTACGACCGAAGCTGAGTACATCGTAGCATCAAATGCAGCCAAAGAAGCGATTTAGATCAAAAAGTTCATCACTGAACTTGGTGTGGTTCCAAGCATTGCTGATCCAGTATACTTGTATTGTGACAACAATGGAGCTATTATGCAAGCTAAGGAGCCAAGGTCTCATCAGGGTCCAAACATGTACTCAGGAGATACCATGTAATTAGAGAGATTATTAGTAGAAATGATGTAAAAATAGAATGAGTCCCCACTGAGGATAATGTAGCTGATCCGCTCACTAAAGCCCTGCCGCAGTAGAAGCATGATAATCATGTTAAGTCACTCAGTATTAAATATGGGTGAATGGCTCTAGTGCAAGTGGGAGATTGTTAGTGTATGCCCTAAATCCAATCGGATTGAATGCTGTATACATTCTATGAATACAAATCAAATAAAATGATTTCTTTATCTATCCAGATGTCTTTTATTTGATATATTTGTCTGTGAGATAAAGTCCAAAAGAATGTGAACCGTGCATATGAAATTTGTAATAGATATTATAAATTGTAAGATTTAAATTGCATGTTGTGGTTCGATTCTTTAAACTTCCCTAGTCGATGTGTAGATGGGACTGGACACCATCGAACACCGTGAGACTAGCACACATTGCATATCCTCACTCTTGGGGTGAGCAGCTGATTTCATAAGCTGAAGTATGAAGATACTTGGATAGGTGTATGGATGCTCGTTATTGTAACGATGCATTGGATGACCCGTACAGAGATCCCATATGGATATTCTATATAGTGTCAATGGTTGATCTCTAATGACGGTGGTATGAGTGATCTTTTGATTTAAGATCTTCATTGCATCTCATGTGTGGAATGTCATGCTTTGACGGCATCCAAACGTCGCTCTAGCTACGGATGGTAAATATGATGTCGATTGGGTATGACATGAAGCACATGAAGATGGTGTTTGATCAAGACAGGATTCGTCTCCCTTGCTAGAAAGGGTTATATCTCATGGCCACTTGATGGATTAAATTGATTGATAAATCCTTGCAAGATTGAGTTGGAATTCGAAATGGTTTCGAAGTTCTAATTCATATAGTCAATTTTTCTGAGATCAAGTAAATAAAGATCAATTGCAGGGTTGACACATTCCATACCACTGATTGATCTGTGATATGTGACGAAAGGATTTGATCATGCGGTAACCATTCATGGACAGGTATTGATGGTCACGTCAACAAAACCTTTAGCAGTTGGGTGGTCATGATGCTTTGCTAGAGGCCTCTCATGATCTATAATCATGTTATTGAATTAGACAAAGAGTTGTCCAATCATTCCTAGGGTCTATTATTAGGTCATGATTATTGCCAACATGTTAAAGGGCCTAATGGGTCACACGCATTAAGGAGAATATTGGATGGATTAAGATAAGAATTAAATTAGATTTAATTCAGATAAGATGATCAATTAAATAATTGGGTGAGACCCAATTTAAAGAAGATATAATTATAATGGATATGATCCATTATAATAGAAGGAATGTTAAGAAGAATTATTTGTATATATGATGAATAAATAATTGGATACTGATACGTGACTTGATCCATGTGATGGATGGCTCTGATTATTCAGGTATGGATGTCCAATCTCAGCATGTGAAGATGAAATCATGCCCATAGGATGAGGCATGTTGAATCTCTACGGTTCGATGATGAACACGTACAAATTAGGGCATGTAGTTATGGGATAACCAACTCCTAATTTTAAAGGCTGAGATTGTGACACTTGGATTAATCTTATCATGAAGATGAGAGTTTTTACCATGAAGATGGGAGGAGTTTCTTACCATGAAGATGCAAGTTTCTTACCATGAAGATAGGAAGAGTTTCTTACCATGAAGATGCAAGTTTCTTACCATAATGATGGGAGTTTCTTACCATAAAGAGAGGTCTCTTCCTCTTTGGAACTTCTCATTTTCAACCTATAAATATAGTTCCTTCCTAAAGATGAGCATGAGAAAAAGATTAGATTTTTCTTCAAAGATATCTTCTGTAAAGGGATTCAAGAGGCGCTAGCACCCCTCTCTCTCTCCCGTGGTGTCATCTTCATACCTTGGAGGTCTTCATCCCTTCTTCTCTGCGTGGATCACCATTAGAGGCCGGACACGTGGATGGCTAGTGGTAAGTATTAACCGGCTTCATCCTCATCTACATCTATAAAGGACTCAGGTATGAATAAAATTAAATTTTATTTGAGATATAATGAATTTGTTCCTAAGGATCCTGGGCATCTGAGAATTTTATATTATACCTTCCGCAATGTTTATATGAATTTAATTTACATCTTGTATACATAATTTCCATCTCATGTGACTTGATTTAATCTCAACCCTTGGATCCACATCCAGCCCAATACAAGTTAGCCTAATCTGGATCTTGCTCTTCCAATGCCATCGACAGCAACCAACTCTTTTACAATCAATCATCGCTCATATTCTTTTTATGTGTCTGAGATTGGTACCAAAAACCTAAAGGTGATCAATATATGGGTTGCCATTGGCTACAAATGTAGTCGTGCAGCGTGGGCGATAGCAATTAGGGTGCAACTCGGGCTCATGAAACTCGGATTTTTCTCAACCCTAACCCTAACCCTATTTATAAAATATCAATCCTAACCCTAACCCCAACCCTTTTGTAAAACCTCAACCCTAACCCTATTTTTAAAAATCGGGTTCGGATTGAGTTTCGGGTTGGAATTTGGGTTGATGAGAAAAAAAAAACAAAATATTTTTTCCAAAGTAAATAAATATCGAATTATGGATCACAAAGACAAAAAAATAAAATTCCTTGCCGAACGCATAAGCTGGACTCGGGGCTTTAATATTGTATTAAAAAAAAAGTCTTACTTGAAACAAAGAACATGAGGAGGTACCGTAAACAAGAAGAGGAAGCGAAAAGTGAAATAAAATGTGTAGGTGGTCCACCTTTATGTTTGTCCTTTTCCTCTCCTGCGACCAACGGCCTTACCCTTCTTACCCTCAACGATCCAATTGGCGCCTTCAATGCCCCCAAAATTTGGTGCCGATAAGCTACTCCCGTTTGGGTAACCCTCGGATTCAGATTATCTCGGTTCAGGTTGCGGTCAACCTTAACCCTGGTCAATTGCAAATCGTGCCGGATTAAATCTGGGTCTTTCGGATTCGGGTTGGACAAATATAAGTTTAAACACTGCTGTAAATCGGGTTTGACGGGCCAGGTTCGGATTGAACCCGGCCCAAGTTGCACCCCTAGTAGCAATCATAGTCCAAGGAGAAGTATCCCTTTTGTTGAGCATCTTAACTTTTCTTGTTACAAGTTAAGGCATCTTCAAATTTACCCCATCAAATCTTTGTTATTTATTCTTTGAAGAACACTTTATTTGTCTCCGAACCCGGCCCAAGTTGCACCCCTAGTAGCAATCATAGTCCAAGGAGAAGTATCCCTTTTGTTGAGCATCTTAACTTTTCTTGTTACAAGTTAAGGCATCTTCAAATTTACCCCATCGAATCTTTGTTATATATTCTTTGAAGAACACTTTATTTGTCAAGTCCAACAAGTCCAAAAACTTTGCATCTTTCTAACTAGTAACTGGTAACTGGCAACTAATTGCTCTCTCTCTCTCTCTCTCACCGCGTGAATGCACTCGATCTGATGTTTTAGTTAATTTTACGTTATCCTCTAGGGTAACTTTGGGATCCGCAGTTGCCATGACCATTCCTTATCAACGTCCTAGAGCTGATGAAGAATGGTCTTTTACTTCTTCTTCTTCTTCTTCTTCTTCTCTCTCTCTCTCTCTCTCTCTCTCTCCTCCCTCTTTCCCCCTTTTTTTTTTTTTTCTACGTCAAGTTTTGTTTAGTTGACCCTCTTCACACCCCCCCCCCCCCCCCCCCCCCCCTCGCCGGGCCAACCAACTAGGCCTACTTTGGTACCAAGTTAGATGAATTAATTATTTTGCAAATTAATGCTAGGATGACAGACTAAATTTAATATGGCTATCAAAATTAAAGGTTGGATATAAATTGTTCGTCAAAAGGGACGACATGTGAATGACAGTCACTTCAGAAGGCAGACCTCAATTTTCTTTTCTTTATTTTTTTTTCTCTCCCTTCCTTGTCAGCACTAATCCAACTTCTCGAGGATTCAAGCCTTTTGACAGCATCCCTTCAAAAAGTCCTTTAATTTCAGCAATTACTGCATGTGATTTTTTTTTTTTTTTTTTTTTGTTGACGGTGAGCCGAAGGGCATGATCTAATAACAATCCCTTCGCTTTAAAGCATGCTTGCTTTACTAGTAATGTCAGGTTTATAATCATGAGATTTTGAATGCAAAGTCTACTTTCTCTCTTATTGCTATAGAAAGCTTCTCAATTGACAAGGGAATTAAATTTGTTAACTAATCCTTTTTTTTTCGAAGAAAAACACTCATTGTTAGTTTTTTTACTTACCTAACTTGTGAGTCTAAGTGCAGCTATAAAGTAAGATGGGAGTGCTATCAGAACTAAATTAATAAGGCATAATATACCCTCAATAAAGAGCAGTCTTTTCTTCAAAGAGGTAAGTCTCTTTTTGGTCTTTTTGACAAGAGGCAGCTAGCACTATTTGGGAATTTTGTTGTCACAGAAGTAAATCAAGGCAGGTAGAAACTCCCACTTTTACAATTCAGTAGAATAGCAATGGATAAGGCTATCTCCTTGTCCACATTCAAAGGCAAGGAAAAGGGCCTTAGTTGTTATTATGTCCTCCTTCTCCACGATGTATAATAGAAAGAAATCATTAGTAAAGTGCAAGTTTCTAACATCACAAAAACAAGAAGAATCTGTAATGTGTTAACAAGATCAACAAAGCCAACCTACTTCAACAGCCTCAGAGCTGATCCCCTTAATGCAGTCTTAGCCTATATTTGATCCACCTATTTGGATAGGCATCTGTTAAATATGTCTTGAATTTTATATATTGGGCCCAGTTTTTTGACCCGACCCGATATTCTTGTTGGGTCCGGACCAAACCGGTTCGCTAGGGTTTATTTTATGGAAGTATTTTTTTGGGGCGTATATATAGATATACATGTGAAAACTTCTGTAAGGGTTTTGAGACTCCTTCTTTTGATAATGGAACTTTGTTTGCCTTGCCCATGGATGTAGATCACCATGATCGAACCACGTAAATTCTTGGTGTTCCTTTGTTTGTTTATTGCTTTGATTTGTTTATTGATCTGATTTCCGCAACAAACTGGTATCAGAGCTTTTGGTTCGAAAATTTTTTTGAAAAAAAAAGGGGATAAACCTAACCCTAATCTCCTCTTCTTCATCTGAGCGGTGCGGCGACGGCTGCGGAGGGAGAGCGAGAAAGAGAGAAAGAGTGAGACAGGTAGCCGGCTTCCCTGTTCCGATTGGCTTTCTTCTGAGTTCTCTCTGTTCTGCGCGCATCGCGGAGACGATTGTGGAGGAAGGCGAGCGCCAGCCGTACTTTCTGGCTTTGTTGACTGCTGGCCACCGGCGGTGGAGGCAGGCGTTATGGCGGAGTAGGCGCCGATGGTGCTGGGGGTGGTACTGTTCGTGCTGTTATCGCCGGGTTGCTGCTTGAGATTTTCGGGACCTACAGCGTTTGGGCGAGTCTCGACTCTCGACCATCTCTCTTCTTCTGGAGGAGCCGTGGAGCGATTCTGCTGCAGCTTCTGCTTCCGCCGTTCCGCAGGAACATCGCTGCCGTCTGGATTTTTAACCAAAGCTGTGGATCCGCGGAACGAAGGAGGCCCCACTCCTGATTCTCGGCTCTCGCAGTCTATTTATTCTCGATTGGATGCTCACCTTCCTTGCTTTTTCCGCGTGAATCCATCTGGACCGATTCCTCTCTCCCACATTCAAATCTGAGTTGTTTCCAAGGATTGTTTACATTAATTAATGGTCCAAGTCAAACCTGGTGGTGTTCCAAGTCCTCTGCTTGATTCTACACGCTAGCACGTGACTAACATCCTGGTGGCATTGCTTTCCTCTTCCCTTCTCCACAGCTGTCCTAGATTCAGGGGTTTCTTCACCATCCAAAAGCTAGGGCTTTGCACCGGATTTCAGCCTCCTCTGTTTCGTCCGTGACGCTATTCCGTCCGTGAAGCTGTTCCAAGGATCTCTTCTTCTTCTTCAATCCAAACGGAAAGATCGTTTCGTTCTCAGGAATTCTTGGGATGTCATCTTTGAAGTTTCAGATTGCACCATTTGATGGACAGAACAACTTCGGATTATGGAGAATAAAGATGAAGGCTTTATTGAAGTGAGAGGGTTCTGTTAGGGCACTGGATAATAGTTATACAGATGACATGACCATGGCTGAGATTGAAGAGATGGATGAGAAGGCGCATAGTGCGATCCAGTTGTCTCTAGAAGATAATGTTTTGCGAGAAATCGCAGATGAGGAAACAGCGGCCGATCTTTGGAAGAAACTGAAAAGTCTCTACATGAAGAAATCTTTAACATCGAGACTTTATTTGAAGCAGCGTCTTTATACCCTAAAGATGCGAGAAGGTACGCCTATTAAGGAACACTTGAATGAGTTTAATAAGATTGTTATGGATATGAAAAATCTAGATATTAAACTCGAGGAAGAAGATCAAGCTTTGATTGTGTTATGCTCATTGCCTGCCTCATACGAAAATTTTGTGAACTCGATGCTTTATGGACGTGAATCCATAACTCTAGAGGATGTTAAAGCATCCTTGAATTCTGCAGAATTGAGAACAAAATTGAATGGAAATACTAGTGGAGACAGGGCAGATGGTTTATTCGTGAGAGGTAGGGCCAAGAAGAAGGATAAAGCTTTTAGAAAGAAATCTGTTGGTCATTCAAAATCTAGGCCACCTGGAGATACGACGAACGTTGAGTGCTACTATTGTCACAAGAAAGGACATTACAAGTCAGATTGCCCTGTGCTCAAGAGAAAGGATAAGCAACGTAGTCAACGCCAAGATGCGGCGAATATTGCTGAGAAAGATGAGTCTAGTGTGTCAGACAGAGTTCTTACGACATGCTCTGTTGTTAGTTTTTCAAACGATGTTTGGATAATAGATACAGGAGCATCATATCACATGTGCCCAAATAGGGAATGGTTCACCACATACGAACCATTGAATGGTGAATCAGTTTTTATGGGAAATGATGCAGTATGCAAAATTGTGGGAATTGGTACTGTTCAGATTAAGTGCCATGACAAAGTTGTGAGAACCTTGACTGAAGTTAGGCACATACCAGACTTAAAGAGAAACATTATTTCTTTGAGCTATTTGGATTCCATTGGGTGTATGTACTAAGGTGGAGGTGGAGCTCTAAAAGTCACCAAAGGCAATCTAGTTGTGATGAGAGGAAACAAGGTGAATCACTTGTATCATCTACAGGGTAGCACAGTTATGGGTTCTTCAATTGGCACAGCAAATTCTGTTTCTGCTGATGATAGAACAAAATTGTGGCATATGCGTTTGGGCCATATGAGTGAGCGTGGCATGACAGTTTTGAGTAAACGTGGTTTACTATGTGGTGAGCAAACATCCTCACTAGATTTCTGTGAGCACTGTGTTCTTGGCAAGCAGTGCAAGGTCAGTTTTAGTACAGGCACACATTCAACGAAGGGTACACTCGACTACATACATTCTGATTTATGGGGATCGGCACAGGTTCCATCTAAGGGTGGTGCTCTTTACTTTGTGATATTTATTGACGATTATTCCAGAAAAGTTTGGGTTTATTTTCTGAAAAGAAAAAGTGAAGTGTTTGAAACCTTCAAGAAGTGGAAAGCCCTTGTTGAGAATCAGACAGGGAAGAAGATCAAACGTCTGAGGACCGATAACGGTCTTGAGTTCTGTAGTGGTGATTTTAATGAATTCTGTGCAGATGCAGGTATCGTTCGACATCGTACAGTCAGGTACACTCCACAGCAAAATGGAGTGGCAGAAAGGATGAACAGAACTTTATTGGAGAGGGCAAGATGCATGCTCTCTAATGCTGGCATGGAAAAGGCTTTTTGGGCTGAAGCAGTTAACACGTCTTGCTATCTGGTTAATCGCTCTCCTTCAACAGCAATTGAATGCAAGACTCCTTTTGAGATGTGGTCAGGTAAGCCTTGTGATTATTCAAATCTAAAGGTTTTTGGATGCCCTGCTTACTATCATGTTAAGGATGGTAAACTTGAACCTAGAGCAAAGAAGTGTATCTTTGTTGGTTATGCTGATGGCGTGAAGGGTTATCGTCTGTGGTGCATAGAACCTAATTCACCTAAATTCATTATTAGTAGGGATGTTACTTTTAATAAAATTTTATGCTAGATCAAAAGAATGTTGTTGATGAGTCTGCAGGAAACCATGAGAGTGATACAAATGAGGTGGAGGTTCAGGTCGAGCTTCGAAAAAAGGGCTCTCAAAATGATTTGAGCGAGCAAATTGTTACTATTGATTCTAGTTCAGATGAGGAAGCTCTAGATGAGGTGGAGCAGCCATACTCTATTGCTACTGGCAGAGAAAGGAGGGAGATTCGAGCCCCTCAAAAATATGGTTTTCTGATTTGGTGGCTTATGCTCTTACTACAGCAGAAGATATGGGTATTCAGGAACCATCTACTTATACTGAAGCTGTTACTTGTACGGAATCAGAAAAGTGGACTGTTTCTATGGCTAAAGAACTGGAATCACTCCACAAGAACCAAACTTGGGACTTGGTGCCATTGCCTAAAGAAAAAAGAGCCATTGGGTGTAAATGGGTCTTTAAGAAAAAGGAAGGTATTCCAGGCGTTGAAATTAGTAGATGCAAGGCAAGACTTGTAGCTAAAGGTTACAATCAGAGGGAGGGAATTGATTATGATGAAGTATTCTCTCCTGTTGTGAAACACACTTCTATTCGTGTGTTGCTGGCTATAGTTGCTCAATTTGACTTAGAGCTTGAGCAACTCGATGTGAAGACAACCTTTTTGCATGGTGAGCTTGAGGAGACTATTTATATGGCCCAGCCTGAGGGCTATTATGTAGAAGGCAAGGAAGATCATGTATGTCGATTGAAGAAATCGTTGTATGGTTTGAAGCAGTCTCCAAGACAGTGGTATAAAAGATTCGACAGTTTTATGATACGGAGCGGTTATCATAGGAGCAGCTATGATAGTTGTGTGTACTTCAGGAAGGTGTCAGATAAATCCTTTGTCTATCTCCTTTTATACGTGGATGACATGCTCATTGCTGCAAAGAACATGACAGATGTGTTGATCTTGAAGAAATGTCTCAGTAAGGAGTTTGAAATGAAAGATGTGGGTCCTGCCAAGAAGATCTTAGGAATGAAGATTCAGAGAGACAGAAAAGCAGGTAAGTTATATCTCTCACAGAGGAGATATATTGAGAAGGTACTTGAGAAGTTTGGGATGCAAAACTCTAAGCCTGTCAGTACACCTTTAGCATCACATTTTAGACTCTCAGCTATACATTCACCTCAGTCAGAGGTCGAGGAGGCTGCAATGTCTCCTGTCCCATACTCCAGTGCAGTTGGTAGCTTGATGTACGCTATGGTATGCACTCGTCCCGACATTGCGCAGGCAGTTAGTGTGGTGAGCAGATATATGGCACATCCTGGAAAGGTCCATTGGCAGGCAGTGAAATGGATACTTAGGTATCTTAGAGGCTCCACAAAATTGGGCCTAATGTTTGATAGAAATAGTTCTAACTGTACTTCTGTTGTGGGATTTGTGGATTCTGATTATGCTGGGGATATTGATAAGAGAAGATCTTTAACTGGCTATCTTTTCACATTATCTGGCTCGGCTATAAGTTGGAGATCAACTTTACAGTCAACAGTTGCTTTGTCTACAACAGAGGCAGAGTATATGGCAGCAGCAGAAGCAGTAAAAGAAGCTATTTGGTTACGAAATCTTGTTCAAGAACTTGGGCTCAAGCAGGAAGACAATTCAGTTGTCTTTTGTGACAATCAGAGTGCTATTTGCTTGATTAAAAATCAAGCATATCATGAGAGGACAAAGCACATTGATATCAAGTATCATTTTATTCGAGAGGCATTTACTGAGAGAAATATTACAGTAAAGAAAGTAGATACTGCTGACAATCCTGCTGATATGCTGACCAAGATAGTTTCCGCCAACAAGTTTAAGCATTGCTTGGACTTGATTGGCATGCTTGTTTGAGGTTTGCTCCTTCTGGGGCTTGGTGGCGAGGTGAATGAAAGTTCTATTTTTTGTTTTTTCTTGAAGTGGATATGTTTTTTCGCTGCATCCCTTGTTTCCTACACCGAGTTAGCTCACGTAGGCTTAGGGATGCTGGGAGAATATGTTCGACTTCTAGTTTGTTAAATTCAAGCTAAGGTGGAGATTTGTTAAATATGTTTTAAATTTTATATATTGGGCCCGGTTTTTTGACCCGACCCGATATTCTTGTTGGGCCCGGACCAAACCGGTCCGCTAGGGTTTATTTTATGGAAGTATTTTTTTGGGGCGTATATATAGATATACATGTGAAAACTTCTGTAAGGGTTTTGAGACCTCCTTCTTTTGATAATGGAACTTTGTTTGCCTTGCCCGTGGATGTAGATCACCATGATCGAACCACGTAAATTCTTGGTGTTCCTTTGTTTGTTTATTGCTTTGATTTGTTTATTGATCTGATTTCCGTAACAGCATCGATCACCACATCAACTTTCATCAAAGAATAGAGAGAATCCACGAGCCACCAATACATTGATAAAAAAATTTTAATTGACTCTATCAAAAACTTTCTCAAAATCAAATTTGCAAAGAACCCCAAGCTAACCAATTCACCTATAGTGAGCTAAGATCTCATGCACAAAAATGAAATTCTTTATGGTTAAACTTTCCTTTATAAATGCATATGGGGCTTCATTCATAAGAAGAGGCAAGAATCTTGCAAGCCTAGAGGCAAGAATATTGGAGATAATCTTGTAAATATGGTTAGAGAGATTGATGTAGTGGAGACCTAACACAGACGGTAAGTCTTTCTTAAGAATTAAAACCATCTAAGCAAAATTCAATCTGTACATATCCAAAGTACCCTAATAGAAGTCCTATAGAGAAACTATAACATTATCTTTAAGCAGATCGAGAATTATCTCTTCAATGCTCTCTTAATCTTTTGATGTTTTTCACCCATGCCGCTACATGATTTTGGCTTCATCCAGTGCCTCTCCAAGAATCTCGAACAATAGGGTCTTTGCCTCACTTTTTTTATCCATCAAGCATCAAACCTCTTTTATCTTGCTTTAGTTTAGAGCACCTTATAAAAGCTCAGAAGACTTTTTGCACTAGTATGACCTTCCCTGGTGAGTCTCGCTGATACCTGTCTCCATGATCAATGTGCCTGGGCAGTAAGCCTGAAACACACACGGTCTTTGTCTGTCAAAATTTACAGGAGTGTATTATAGTGGCTTTAGGCACGATTTCAGTCCAGCAATAACTAACCATGAGGGTAGATACTTAAAATTTTTGTCTGTCGCAATCTCCCGTCAAGTCGTTGTCATATTCTAAGCCAATCCTAATTGCTTCCTTGTGTTGTCTCAGCAAAAGTAGATTGATGCTCAAGCTTGACGAGACACATGGGGTAGTGGGATGCACTGGAGGAGGAACAATGCCGTTGAAGATATTGCCCCTAAATAAAAATTTGTTCATGGATGTCAGAGGGATCATTATCCAATTTCAAATAATTCTTTGAAAAAAATAGGTACAGAGCTAACATAGACCCTCAAGTAATTATGTAAAATAGAGTTTAATTAATCAAGGCTAGAGATGAAAGCCACGTATTTCAGTGGTGGTGGTGGGCCTTTTACGGAGGTGTGAAACTAATTCCACAAATTTGATTGTGAGTTTGAAAGCTTTTGCTCATGCATTCAAAAAAAAATTATATTATTCAAATAAAATAAAATGATACATCTTTTTGGCGCCATGAAACCTTTTTTTATATATATAAAGAGAAAGAGAGAGTGTGTGTGTGTTTGTGTTTTACTTAGTTGCACTTGAAAGAATCTTCATGTCTCCTCCTCCGGGTTATATCAAAGTAAACTTTGACGGCTCTGTCTCTGATCGTTCTGCTGGATCAGGTTTTGTCATCTGAGGGTCGAACGGGCAGTTACTAGCAGCTAGCGGCCACAGCTCAATCGACATTTCGGTTCCTATGGCTGAGCTACAGGCAGCATGGGCTGATATCACACATGCTGTACGGCATTTGGGCTATCAGCGGCTGATTATTGAGGGTGACTCACTTACGATTATCAGATGGATAAAGCGGGAGGGGGACTCCTATTCTTGCCTTAATCCTCTGATTAGAGACATTTCAGTCACTCTTCAGTCTACTAGTGCTTTTCAGATTCAGCATAGCTATCGAAAAACTAATGCTGCGGCTGATTATGTTGCTTCTGTTGTTGCTCGCAACCCTGGCCGGTGAATTTGGCATCCTGGGATACCTTGTTCTATCTTACTACAGCAAATTTTGTACTCAAATGCTTCGGGTTTGACTCGCGCCAGAGTGGTGTGATCGCCCGGTTGTAACAAAAAAAAAAATAAATAAAGAATCTTCACTTATATTTAGGAATCCAAAAAATTAAATAATTTAAATAATATATTTTTTTATATTTTGATACATGAGTTAAAAGTTTTTAAATAATATAAAATATTTTAGAGATAATAGATAATATTTAATGGCATAAATCGATTATTGAGGTGGGATCTTCACTCAATTTTAATCGTATGTAGATTTGGATAATAAAGATTTTTAATTAATAATTTGATCTGTTAAATATGATCTATTATGCCTAAAATGCTTGTAAACTCAAAATAATATAATTTAAGGACTCAACTTATTCATCAAATAGTTAAAACATTGGATAGTCAACATAGCATAAAATAATCTATTTGTAACATCTTAATGCATAGGTTAAAAATATTTAAATTACATAATTTTAGTATGTAAATATTCTATAGATAATAAATCATATTCAATGATTTAAACCATCAATATAAGAATTATTATTCAAATCTAGATTTGATTAGTTCCGTATAAAGAACTTTTCGAGTGTGATCAAATTAAATGCTTGACCCGGCTATACTAGAGTATGTTTTTATTCATTTTTATTGCAGCTTAAATTGGAAGGTAGAGATCACACACAATGATCTAAATCATTAAATATAATTTATGGTCTTTAAAATATTTAAACATTAAAAATAATATAATTTAAAAAACCCAAGCATTAAACTACAGTTAAAAAAATTAATTAGTTAAAATTATAAAATAATATTCATTTTTTAACTCTTGCTCTATAGGCTAGAGATCTGCATAATTTTTATATTTAAATATTTTAAAAGTAATACATTATCTCTAATCAAGTAGTATTTTTATTATTTAATTTATATTTAATTAAATTTGAATAAATATTCATGCAAATATTGTGAAGCTTTTACGTAGTGTGCATGTAAACTTCAAGCCATCCAAACTTCGGGACATATATATTCTTATAAGAAACGTTTTCAAGGGAAAGAAAGTATATTGTCGAATAATTTGCCAATGCAACAGCATGGCCCCTCGGGGCCATTATGCTTCGGGTCCCTTCCGCGTCCCTCCAAAAGACGGCCGGATCACTTTAGCCTATATTGCTCCTGGTTTACTTTATACATCACCCCTCTATATAAATTTCCATGCACCTGAGATCTTTCAACCAAGGCATTCCATCATACACTTCATAGAGAGAGAGAGAGAGAGAGAGAGAGATGAGGACCGGAAGCTTGCCAAGCTCCACAGGATTCCGGTTATGGAGTTCTCCTATCCCATATGTATTTGGAAGTCTAGCAGCCATGATGGGCCTCATAGCCATAGCACTGATAGTGCTTGCTTGCACGCGCCGGCAGTCCTCCGACGAGGTCTCGACGTTGCCGTGCTCAATAGAGAAGCCAGTGATCGTTCCTTTGGATATGGAGCCAAAAATCGTGGTCATCATGGCCGGAGATTATAATCCCACCTTCTTAGCAAGACCTCTCTGAGTTCACCATTACCACCCAGCATGAGGCCACTCCTCTCCGCATGGCTAGCTTCAGTCTTGCTCAAATCATTGTCTGGTCCCTTCAATTTTGTCTCGGCGTAGCTGACTGCTTGTGAGTTTTATCTTTTTTTTTTTTCCTGAGCAAAAAGCTGTTTCGAGTTGTATGTGCTCACTCCTATCATGAAGTCGGTACGAGGAATCTAATATCGCAGTAGTCCGTAATTATCTTGGTTTCTTGTGGATTAGGTTGGTTACTGTTTTGAATCCCTTGACCTTAGTTCCTCATAGATTAATTTCTTCAAAGCTTTGACTTTCAGGTGGCGACAGGGTTCGGGTTGGTTATTTTTTCTAGGAGATCGATGGAAAGTGAATGATACTTGCGACCCTATCATCTCCTTGGGCTACAGAGAAATCCATACTTGAGAAACAAAGAAAGGCTAAATTGCAGTTCTTTCTGATCACGATTCACAAAGGCTAACACATGATGCAATACAATAGCAGATTAAAATGACCACAAGATAGCAGTGTCTCATACGATGTGCCTCTCTGGATGTTAGAAATGATAATTTTGTCATGATCCAAGCACGGCGCGTTGGTTGTGTCCATGGAGGCGTATAGGATCAGAGTGTGAAATAAATAAATAAATAAAGGGATAAATAAAGGAAAGAAAGAATGGGTAGGGGGCATGTAAGTACACAATCTGGCAAGTGATCAATGGCAAGAGCATAACCTTAGATGAGTGTTATATATGTGTGGAGATTTTTTGAGATTTTACTTTAAAACGGGAACCATTAGCTGAGTGCAAACGAGGGTAGAAAATGAATGGACTTTTGGAGAAAGTTTCCCTTGACCTCAGTTTAGAAAAAGGGAGGAGGGGTTAAGTTTTGTCATTTTCGCAAAACAGTGTAATCTTTCCTTCGTGTTTAATTTGATTTGCGATTTTTTTGTTTTACATTATTCAAGGAAAAACCCTTCGATATGTTGGGCTAAGATTAGTTTGCCCGAGGATTCTTATAGATTACATGGTCATACCTTGATCAACAAATTGATCTATTTTGAAAAAAAAAAAAAAAAATCTATATTTGTGGGACAAGAACAAAGCACAGCAGCATGTTGTCTGAATTACAGGCATGTTCATTGTTTTACCTCTGAATCTAACACGTGTCGGCAATTAATGTCGGCATGAGATAAATTGGCAATGATATACATAGATGTATAACAATATGCAATCCTATATGAATTACGTATATCCAGCTCCTTGGTTGAAAGCTATCTCAAATAGCCTCTGAAATAAGAGGCCAACATCAAGAATGAGGCTTCCATTGTTCTTGCTTCTGTCTATAAACAGCTTGCCATTTTATGTGGCAGGAGTCAGACATAACTCAAAAAAGACTACAGTGGCATCTAGCTAGGCTTTCATAGCTTTAAGATCACGCAGTGGTATCAAGCGTTTAAATGTAGTACAAAAGGCACCCAAAAAGAAAAAGTACAAGCACAACGTTGGAATGCGCTTGTTTTTTCTCCTGCAGTTACCCATATATCCTTTCTTGTTTCCTGAAGTTCTGACATCTGTCAGATACTAAACTTGTAGCCGAGTTATTTCCTTAACCACAATCAAGTATACCTAACTAAAGATTAGCCTCCTAAGTGTTCTTTAAAGAGTTTATAAGATTAAAAATGTTGGCCAATCTCAAACAAACTGCCATGGCTCTTTCTCTTCAAGATTATATTCCTCAGTTTATTTATGCTATTGCTTCTTTTGCACGTTTTAACTCAGATACCCACTTCTTAGTTTTGAATTCAATACTCTCCAAGGTGCGTTTTCCACCAGCTTTTGACAAGAGGAAAAGGTTTATTATAACCCTTTCCTCACCCAGAGGGAGTATGAAATCCGATTCTATGCACCATATATACAGGACAGGTGGTTCATGAAGAGCTACTTTATCCTTTGTGGTTTCAGAGCGCGGCAAGCTAAGAGATAAACAAAGAGGTTTCCTTATTTTATAAACATGTGTGCGCGCGCGCGCGCGTGTGGAATTAGAGATTTCCATGGACTGTGGACTGGAACAAAATGATAATAAATTTGAGTTTGAGTAAAAAGCTAGCTCACATTTCAGCTGAAGCACTTTAAATTGCTAGGAGTATCTCAGCAGTTCCACGCACACCACCTTTCTTAGTGGGGAGTTGTTTGCCAGCTATCATTGCCTCCACCCCACCATACACATGCACCCATTATCCTCCTGACTTGAAGAATATCCAAAGAATATGTTCCTGGTCACCATCTCTGCATGCCCTCGTTCAAACAGGTTCTGCGACAGTGTTGTCAATAGGCCGGGCTGGCCTGAGTGATTCATAGGTCCAATCCATTTTGGCTGGGTTCATGCACTGAAACAGCTCTGACGCTCAAAAATGGGTTCCAGCTCACATGTCCTCGTTCCCATATCGCAATATCCGGATCCCCAGACTCTCTCTCTCTCTCTCTACATATATATATATCAGATTTAGACTTGAAGCTAGTGGTGGCTTAAGAAAGAAGAATGAAGGGACAAACTAGTCTGAAGTCTATCAAGCTTTCCAATGCTCTAGCTACCATAGAATACTGATCATGAGGCCTTACTGTTATGGATGGCAGTTGTCGGATCACAAGCAGGAAGTGGCATGCACCTTTCTTCACACGAGAGACTAGCTAGCTCTCTTATCCACACCGTTGAAAAGTAATAACAATGATGATAACGTTGGACTTACCGGCTAGCTTTCTTGCTACGATAGGAAGTGCTAGCTAGGATGAATGGATAAATGGATTAATGTCTTCCGACCACAACGAAATCGCCTCACCTTGCACCACTGCTTTCCCAAAAGGAATAAGAGTGAACTCTAAGGTTGAGAATTCGAGAATTATTCCCCTTTTCTAGGTTGCTCGCACGAGCGCTGCATGCGCGTCCTTATGCACCGGAGCCGGTGCACAGAGACTTTTCCCTGCTCCAAATCGCTGGCGAACGAATGATCGTTTGCTGTCGGACGCGGTGGCTCGGGCGTGTTTGGTGGGCCGGCAAGCCATGGTGGTCTAGCGGTGCGCGGCAAAGATAACGTTTATTAGTTTTCTTTTCTGTGGGCGATGGTGTCATGGTGTGAACATCAAAGCTCTTCTTTCTTTTCCAGAGGGAAAAAGAGGACGCAGACTGCTTTCTCGGTGGAATTATGCCGGAGCCCTGTCAGTGATAATAACATTTCCACATCATCTTCCACTGCTGGCCAGGGAACGTCGTCCGATCGTTTGCCTTTGCCTCCCCTCGGAGAATATCCACGGTGCGATTCCCCATCCCGTTTCGAAACGACCGTGGTGTTGCTTCGTAAGCGAAGATAAACTTTCCTTTGGCCGCGCACACGCATGCGCACGGATAGAAAGTGTATCTAAGTTCCAGCGAAGAATGGTGAACAAAAAATGCACGCAAAAAAAGTCCGTTAGAAATGGATGAAGTCGAAGGAAAAATATATATATATAAAGTAACGGAGGGAGTGAGGAATACGCCAAGGTACTGAAACGAATTAGCCACTCCTCTCAACGGCTACTGAAAGGCCCTACCGTTCCTCCTTCTAGTCTATCTACGTATTAGGCGTAGTGAAAAATCATTAGCAATGGGGCGAAAGGATGGAGCTTAAATCATTATTATAAAAGATCATTTCATTATAATTAATTATTAATGATTATAAAAAATAATAACAGAAAGAGATTAAGGGAAAAAAAATCTATGTAGCATGCCAAAAAAAAATTTATTTTTGCGAAGAGTTGATCTAAGAATCAATATTCCTTACGATGGAAACCTTATGAGATCTACAAGGCATAAGGTAACCATATTTATAGCTAGAAATGAGCCAGGTCACATTAGGTTGTATCCCTCTTTGAGCCTAGTTTAAATTTCTTTTGAATTTCAGAACGGTTCAAATTTAACTCCGCCAAAGCTGATCCTAAGTATTGACTAAGCTATTTGTAATTTAAGTATTGACTTAATCCTGAATAGAGCAAAGTATAGGAAGCAAATTTATGTAGCTGACACTATGTAGTTGAAAAAAAGGCTTAGATGAGTTTAGCTGAGTTGAGATCAGATCAAATTTCAAAAATTATTCCAAAGCTCAGGTTTCAGCTTAGTCTGAGTACGAGCTTAACTTAAAAACCTATCATGCCAACCCAAAACCTAAGATTAGCCTAAACAATGAGTTGTCCATCAATCTAAACCCTTCCATGTCATTGATGCCTTTTGCATCATCAATGTCATTAAGCACATCCTCCTTGGCATCATCTATATGCTCCTCCAACTCATCCCACCATCCACTCCCACGTTTAGTGCAAGATCGCCAAGGAGGAGCTCCGCATCAGCCATTGGCATGCACTCCCACATCGTTTGCAACCCTTTGCATCCTAGATTCACTCCCACACTATATGCTCTCATGTTAAATATAGCCTCTTCGATGTCCTAGATGATGAAGGTGATGCTGGCCTTGAAGTAACTTGAGAGGTGCTAGTGATACTGATACGGGTGGCCCTGTGGATGTGGCCATCATGGAGGCCACCACCATGATAGAGGGTGAGGTGGGGGAGGCAACGGGTGATAGGGGCAAATATGAGGAAGGAGCAAAAGACCGAGAGTACAATGCAAAAGAGCTTTGCTAGTGGGAGGGCTGAAGTGGGGTGATGAGGACATAAGGAGGGCTTCAACTCATGCTCTTGGCAGCTATGATAATAGGTACAAGTCATCGAATCAGAAAGAGATGGTGAGGGCAACATGGTAGAGGCATTTCAAACCTCCATCCTTTCCAATAATCCAATCCCCTCCATCCTCATCACTCCCCTTGGTTGTCACCTAATTATATTTTCTTTTTTATAAAGAATTTTAATAAACAAAAGAGAAGGGGATTAGAAAGAGATGATCCAAAGAAGTGAGAAGAAAGGAAGACCTTAGAGATAATTGCTGGCTCGATGAATTGCATGTCCATGTGGAGTTATAGCAGTGGTCATCATGTCCACATCTCATTTAATTTTTAGATGTTTCTATGAGTTTTAGCTCTAAAGGCACTGGTGTCTTGTTGGAAAATGGGTGAGGCATCTTATGTGATTGAAATCGAAATATTTCGTGATAGATAGGATTGTCTTAGAAGGCATATATTAATAAAGTTCTTAAGAAAATCAACATGAACAAATACTCTCCAAGTATCGTTCCAATTCAGAAAGAAGATAAATTCAGCCTTATACAATGTCCAAAGAACGAATTGGAACGCAAATAAATAGAATAAATTCCTTATGCATCAATTGTTGGAAGCTTGATATGCTCAGACATGTATTAGACCAGACATCAGTTTTGCTATCGGGATGCTGGGTAGATATCAAAGTAATCCAAGAATAGATCATTGGAAAGCTGCAAAGAAGGTGCTAAGGTACTTGCAGGGAACAAAGGATCACATCCTCACATACAGAAGATTTAATGATCTTGAGGTCAAGGGATATTCAGACTCATATTTTGCTGGATATATTAATACCAGAAAGTCCACATTTGACTATTTGTTCCTTTTAGCTTGAGGAGTAATCTCATGGAAGAGAGCGAAGCAGTCTGTCATTGCTATATCTACTATAGAAGCTGAGTTTGTGGCATACTTTGAGGCCACAATTCATGGTTTATAGCTGCAGAACTTTATTTCAAGACTTGAAGTTGTCACAGCATAACCTTGCAAGTCGCTGAAAATTTATTGTGATAACTCCACAATAGTCTTTTTTTCTAAAAATGATAAGTATTCAAAGGGTGCTAAGCATATGAAATTGAAATACTTTGCCATAAAGAAGAAGTTCAGAAACAAAGGGTGTCAATTGAATATATTAGCACCAGTCTCATGATTACAAATCAACTGACTAAAGGGTTGCCACCAAAGACATTTTATGAACATGTCAAAAGAATGGGAATTATTGAAAATCATTAGTGATGTTATGTCTAAAGCTTTAAGTTCCTTATGTATTTGACACTTTGAGCTCAATTAATTATTATTTCTAATTTACTTTATGGATTCTGTTTGATTATGCTGCTATATATACATAAATAAATTATGTGAATGTCAACAGGATTTATCTTTGATAAAGATACTATCGTTAGACCTTACTAAAATTTTTATTACAGGTCATGTTAAGTATAGAACTAGTAATGTGATACATGAAAAGGAGTATGTCAAGATAATAGCATACAACAGCAATTATCCTTATTAGTTTTTGCTTAATAATAATTTCATATTTGACCAATATTATAAGGGATTTTAGCTTCTGTTATGCACATTATGATTATTTATTAAACCTGTATGTTTAATGTGTCACATAGTCCAAGTAAAAAATGTTAGCATTCCCTTTTTGCGGCCTACATGGATATATGATTGATTTATTATTTATTTATTCTAAATGATAATTATGATATTCGATTTTATCATTTATTTAAATTTAAATGATAATAATGGTTTAATAAAAGCTAATTTCCTGTTGGTTCATTTTTGGGAAGTTATTATCCGATAACCTCTCTTTGATGGAAAGAAATTTAATGTATTATCAGATTGATCCTCTCTCTCCTATAAATATTATGTTTCACCATCAAAATAGATAAGGAAGAAAATAGAAAAAGAGAAAGAAACTCAATCTCTCAATAATCTATTAATCTATACACAATCTCTCATCAAGAAATATCAATGGATCAATGTACGCTTTCTTGGTTTAAGTTTTTATGTGAAAATCATTTATTCTAAGATCTTGACCATTATGTTTATTAAAGAAAAATCCTCTAATGGATTTTACATAGAGCACCATACATTTGGGTCAATGCCAAGCAGGAGTGAAAGTGACTTAATGATTGCACTTTTTATTGATGTGGCTCTATAATAATTACAAGACTTTGCGGTATAGAAGGCATACAACATACTAGAATTCGAAGGAAGCCAATGAGCGAGGGTTTGGGTTCAGATTTGGACTAGGTTCAAGTTCGGCTCTAAGCATGGTTTGAGCTTAGGTTTGGGCTAAACAAAAGCCAAGCCAATGTATTACTCGAGCTCAATACAAAATTAGTATAGGCCTTAATTTTGAGCTTAAGCCCAACCTAAATATATTAAAATTTAGCCTATAGTCAGGCCTGATGAGGGGGCCAAGCATTAGAAGGCAAGCTTCTAAAGCTAGTCCTCCCTTTCAAGCCAACAAATGCATGAATAAGCCATTAGAACCACCCCCTATCCTTTGCTTTTTGGCAATTCTTGCAGTCATCCCTATTCTTGCATTATCAGCCACCACAACAGCTATTGTCATTGCTATTGAACTCTGCTATGATCCCATCTCAACCTCAACCTCTACCATCATCATGAGACCCTAAACTTACTAGCAGTGCATGTAAGTTGATTGCCCCTTCCTTCCCTATATTCCATGATACCCTTCCCCTACTACAAAAAAAAAAATCATGGATCAATTAATTGGCTATCGTTTGGTTATAATTGGGCAAGAGATAGGGATCAATCAATTGCTAAGAGGCCGGCACTTCTCTCTCACACCTTTTTCCTTTTGAATTGAGACCATCACCAATCGTTGCAAGAATAAAGGTATGTTCCTTGTTTTTTCCCCATAGTAGTTCTCTACTATCTCATTGCCCTCTTAAGAAAAAGTCTTTAGGTTGATCAAGCCTTTGGGGTCCCTTCTCAACTCCGCTTGGCAAACCCTCGACCAAATCAATCACTAGCTAGCTAGCCCAGTTACTGGCAAGCCATAAGATAAGGGGAGTTCCCCTTCTCTTATTTTAAATAGGATCTTGTTGGACCAAACCTTAGGCTTGATTTTGAGCTAGCTTCCTAAAATTTGGGATATATATAATAGAGTTTTCACCTTTTGGCTAGTCCACAGCAAACATAACCTTATGATTTGACCTATCATTAGAGACCTCACTCATACTAAACCAATTGTCCCATGTCCTAAACTTTAGCCTTGGACTCCATCTTTAAACTAATAAAATTTATTATTCTAATTTAAAATTAATATTCTTATTATAAATAGACAACAATCAAAGCTTTAGGAAATGAGTCTAGGATCATTGCATTTAGTAGGAATCCTTTTGCATTGCATGCTTGAATATTGATATGGTTTAATATAATGTATTTTAATATACATACTTGCTAATTTATATTATTGTGTATCATGACTACCATGATAGAAATGTTACTTATGCATATTGTAAAAACTTATATGTACCTACATGCATGTTTGAAATACTATATGTTTTTGAAAGTGGACTAATATGCTATAGAGCATTGGATTACCTACTCATACATTTATAAAATGTTGAAATAATAAACAACCTACACATGTAATGAAGTGGATTATAGTAGGCATTAGAGTAATTATGTGTTCTAGTTATCCTCACAAGTAGACCTAGCTATTTCTAATTATCCTTACAGGCACACTTATTTTTGATTGTTCCAATGAATAGACCTATTTTAGTAATCCCATGAGCAGATCTATTTCGGATTATCCTCACAAATAAACCTATTTTTAGTTATCCTATAGGCAAACCTATTACCATCATAAATTAAAGTATAGCTAGTTCTGATTGCTCTTACTGATAGAGATATAGACTAAAAGATATGCTTTATGTCTTTACATTTTTAATGAGAATTCATTTTGAGCAATGTGTGCCATTTACTATATATATGTGCATGTGTCTAGTATTTCAAAGAGTATTTGATCTAGTGTGTAGAGTACGGCTTACACACAGAAGACTAGATCATCGGTTCTTTTGGAATACAAGTTTATTGTTCACAGTTTTAGATGGAATTGGACACACCATCAGTAGAGCTGTAGCACAAATTTAAGTAGGTCTGTCTTGACTACGAGGAATGATTTATTCTAACTATTTGTGCTAGTACACTTTGTGTGTATTGAACAGGACCCAGTTGAGTTGATTATTTTATACTGACTTTATAAAATAATTTAGAACTCATGAATATTATGATTACTTATGCTCTTAATCTGAATTCTATTTCTAGACACGTGTATGTAGTGTTTATTGCTTTGATTACACATAGAGTGAGATTCTATATGAGTCAATAAACTCAGTGGGTTGGGCAATAACATTATGTATATGGTGAATATTAATAGTTGAAGGAATCCACGTCCGATTAATTTGGACTGATGATATCCCCTTGAGAAAGCTTATAAGTTTTGATCGTATCAAATCTTGCAAGTGGATTTTGAATCCGATACGTCAAATAAGTTAAGTGGATAAGTCTCAAGGATAATAACAGCCAATTAAATTATATTGTCAGTATTTAAATTTAATTGGTGGATATCTGTAATCTTAACGTGGGGAGATAATAAGTATTTAATATTAAGGCTCGAAAATATAAATTTGAATATGATTAGGAGTACAATTATAATTCTTTAATGGAATGAATTATAATTTACGTAATTAAATCCTAACCCGGGATAGGATTAGGAGATTTAATTACGTGGGAAGTCCTTTCCATATTTGCCTATTAGGTCCCTGTTGTAGCCCTATAAATACCCTCTCAATTGGTTGCTAGGGTTAACGCTTTTGAGAAAAAAGAAAAGCAAGAAACCCTAGGTCGGCCAAGAGAGATCCCACCATCTTGTGAGAGAAGCAGGTATTTCGGGAATACGGCGGAAGGCCAAAAGGTTGAGGTCGAGCAATCAAATCAAGTGTTCCAGCGTTCAAGTCTGAAGGTATAATCTTATACTCATAGATTAGAACGGTAAAAAATTTTTGCATTACTCATATACGCTATAGCCGTGATCTTGGGGGTATTCCGCGCTCCCCAACACTTACAAGCAGACAAATTTCATATTCTAGATTCCTGCAATAGGCTAAATCATGACCAAGACTAATCCAATGCCTTTCCAAATAAAAATTATAAAAACTCAATAACTCACTAATAATCTAATGAACTAAATATTAATGTTTGATGTTGGCTATAATGATGTGGCTTATTGATGGTTATATACGATGTCAATATATTGTGAGAAGCATGTGTTTTGACATGTGGCCATGATTAGTTCAATGCCTACTCTATAAAAAGTTATGAAATTAAATATATTATTGAAGATACTTTGATTATGTTGTGATTTTAGATAATAATTTGTTGATTTGTGTTAATGTTGTCTATTATACTTGATGATGAGCTGATTATTAATTGTTAATTGAATATATCCAATTTATCTATACTTTGATGTGACTATGATATAGGACATGGAATCGATTATGCTGTAATAAAAAAATGTTTAATTGATATTATTTATTATGAGCTTATTATAGCTAATGGAATATGATTAATTGACCTAGATTTGGTTATGCTGGATTTACTATTTATTATACTGATATTCATGATATTATATATTGCATATTTATAATGATGGATCAAGTTGCATGTGGGTGTGTGAGTAGAGATTCCTATTGGAACTAAACTCATCATACTTTTTATATGTTTTTACAAAGCCTCAAGATACGTAGGGCCTATTTGAGAGAGGAGTTAGGAGGAAAAAAAAAGGAGAAAAACAAAGGAAAAGTATTGGGATATCTTTATTTCTGAGTTTTTTTAAGTAAAAAAAGAAAGAATTTAGGAGGGTTTCCGAAGAATTTATTAGGGTTTTCAAACCCTTTCAAATCTTTCAACAACAACAATTTTAAAACCCCCAAATCCAATGGTTTGTGAAGGTTTACTTTACTTTTTTTTAGGTATAAAACTCTTATTTCTATACTATATTTTATAAGACTTTTAAACAATACAAGGATTTCAACCGCATCATTTTCTTTCTTTCTTAACCTTTCTTTATTTAAAGACCGATCATTTTCTTTCCCTTCTAACTCTCAAATAGAGGGGTAGGATCAAGGATGGATTGTAATCAAAGTAAAAAATAAGTAGTTTGATTGTATTAGATTTCTCTGCTATTAATATCTGTAAATAATAACTCAATTTTACTAGTAATCTTTTAATAATTAAACATAATTTAAATTTGTATCATTTGTTAATTTAAAAAAAAATTAAATTTTAGATTTTACATAAATTTTAAGGTTGCATCTAGAGGTTATAAGTCATGTATTTTGTCTGGCTAACATATTAAAATAGAATAATTTTTTAGAAACAAATTGATCCAAGTCAGAGTGCAAATTTTTCACGATATATTTAGGGTTGCCAAAAAAAAAAAAAAAAATTTGGAAGACCTCAGACCACAAAGCAAATCCTCCTAGCATCTTGCTAGTCCCCTCTCGCACTAAACCAAAATATCCCCCTCTTGTCACCTTTCCTTCTCTAACCCAAGTTAGTTTCTATTTAATTAAGATATACTTTTGTTCCTCAAACTTTCAATTTTATAGTTTAAACCCTCCCTCATTTCTACATCCTTTTGGACCAAACTGTAATAACTTAAAGTTTGAGAATCAAAATGAGTGTCAAGTGAAAGTTTGAAGGCCGCAATTAATTATTTTTCTACAAAAACTATATTATCTCTTACCCAATTTTTCAACTTGGTGACACCACCTTTTCCAATTCCACCCTTCTTATTCCGGTCCCACCCAAAATACATACGATCGTCTAACACACGGTCTGCTACAATAGCGTGCATAGGAGATCGATGATTCTAATTGCCGACGTGAATCAGTGCGCATCTAACGTCACGCGTGTTGCACGCCTCATTACATCAAGGATTCTTTGGACGGATACCAGCGCAAGACGAAGCTTCTCAATTAATTCCTACCGAAAGCGAATGGGTTGCCGGGCGCATCAAACATGAAAGCTTGTGGCCTACCGAGAGAGTCTAAAAGGAATTCCAGGATTCTTTGGACGAAATTTCTACGTTCGACCCACAGGAATGCGAACTTGCTATGCCATCGCGTCACCCTGCTTTCCGCTATAAATACCCAAGGTCTCTCTCCTTTAGCCTGCAACAATCTGAAGACAAGCCAAGGAGAAGGAAGGAAGAGAGCAGGGGAGAGGTCGGAAAGAGAGAAGAAGATGAAGCCTGAAAGCTTGCAGAGCGCGAGGGGATCCAATTTGTGGCACACTCCAATCCCGTATCTCTTTGGTGGCCTCGGAGCGATGATGATCCTCATAGCCATCGCCCTTGTCGTTCTGGCATGCTCCCACCGCGATTCCTCCGACGACGATAGGGACCCGGAGGCCCCGAACTCTGTCGAAAAGCCGGCGATCCTTCCTTTGGACATGGAACCGAGGATTGCGGTGATCATGGCCGGAGATGACAAACCTACTTTCTTAGCAAAGCCCGTGTCCTCTATTCAACATGCCCAACAGCGAGCTTCATATTGCCCCTCTTCGTGTGATCTCAAGCAAAACTCGTGAGCATGGATGCGTTCTTCTTCTTCTTCTTCTTTTTTACCCCTCTGTTTCTTGAGAAAGCAGAGAGATCGTCATATTATTAGTACAATTTTTCCCCTTTTCTGTCCATCTTTTTCTTCGGCGATTACTCCCGGCGGCCAATGTAAATGTTGAATACAAGCTTTGTAACTCAGACACTTCTCTGTTTTTGGTATCCAAGCATCCAAAGTTAGTGATTCAGTGTTCTATTGTTTTTTTTTTCTTCTTCTTCTTCTAATATTTATGAGCAAAACATTAAATCCACAGGCTTCCTAATACTTTATCCAATGGTTGAACTAATTTACTTTGGAGTTGTTGGTAGTTAAGAAGAAGAAGAAGAAGAAGAATGGCAGCAGAGCAGCAGCAACAGAAAGACCATGACACATGCTACCTTCTTTACATGTATTTTTTAAAGCAGATCTACTGGAGAAATCACTGCACATTTCATTAAACAAGTAACAGGTGATGAAAAAGTAAAATAAGAAAGGCAAAGAGAGAAGAGAGAGAGAGAGAGAGAGGAGTAAAAACAAAAGTAAGAGAACAAGAGAAGGTGGTCATTCTACTCAAAGGCATGTTTTGAGACAAATAATAGTCTAAGAAGCTCTGAGATAAGGTACCGATCACGACTCAATTCATTGAAAATGTGGAAATATTATAAACAAGAAGGTCAGTGATGATGGTTGGGCCTCACTGGTACTTAGCCAATCGTTCCCTTCACTGCCCCCCAGTAATTAAGTGACTGGTGATTCATAACCTTATTCTTTATATCTTGGCCACGTCTCATTTAACATATAATCCTTGATACACAATTAAGTCCAGTTTCTCCACTCAGCAATGCTTACTCTTCCAGACAGCTCTGCTAATTTTGTACATAATTATGCTTCGACCAAAATCACGAGCTGGGAATAAGAAGTCGCGGTCCACCGGAGATAAAAGGACAAGGTTGGACCTTAATTTCCCTAAACGTGAAAGCTTGTGGCTCTTCTTAAACCTCTAGAAAGTCAAGCTAACCAAACCATTATCTCGGCCTTTACTCTTAAACGGTGGTGTCACGTAGAAGGGAAAAGATGGTGGTAACCCACCATTATTAGGTATGTTGTAAGCTAATCCTTTTCGTAAGCGGTCTTATCCTTTTATTTCCGGCTCTGAAGGGCAGAAGGATGGCACGTTCTCATTTATCTATTTGATATTGGAAGTGATGGCTCGAGGACGTGTAAGTGGATCGTTGATCATCTCGCACCATATGGTTCCTGGGTGCCCAGTGGGAACTCTGCCCATTGTTTGTCCACAGTGGGTGCTACGAACTCGAACTAAAGCTTCATGCACTTTTAATTTAATTAAGTACACAAATCTCATTCAAAACGCCAGACCGAAGGAGCATCTCGGCATCGGCAAATTCGCATCTCTTGGCGGGGTACAGTCAGTCACAATGATCACCTCCACCAGCGCTTTTCCAGTTTTTTTTTTGTTTTTTTTTCCTTTCTTTTGAGAGATAAACTCATGTACTTTTGCTTTGCTCAGAGGATATTCCTGGAATATGATCAGCAACCGTGGCATACAAATGATAAAGGATATGAAAAGACTTGATTAGTGGAATGAGCGAGAGAGCCGTCCATGGGCAACTTGCTCTTGGCTCAGTATAACACATTTGATCAAAGTTCGACGGGAATTTCTATTTGCACCGTGTAAATTAGTTAGTATACCCCTCATATTTAAAAAAAAAAATCCTAAACTTTTTTTTTTTTTTTTTTTTTCTCCACACCCCTCGCCCCCTCTCCTAAGTATCTTCTCTCTGATACCATCCCCTTCCCACACACCCCCTCCCTCCAGTCTCCTCTTTCTTCCCTAGAACTCTCTCTTCATTTTTCAGCATCTGCTTTCTTTCGATGCCCCTCTCCGACTTTCCTGCATCGGTCCTCTTCGGCCTCAGCGCCCTCCTTTCTTTCGATACCGTTCGGTCAAACAGGATCGAATGAAGGGCCTCTATTCGGTCATGTTTGGCCGAACAGAGGGCCTTTGTTCGACCATGGCCCACTGTTCGACCAAACATGGCCGAACAAAGACCCTCCGTTTGGCCAAACATGACCGAATAAAGGGCCTATGTTTGGTCATATTTGGCAGAACGATGCCGAAAGAAAGGGAGCGCTGGGAGCCGGAGAGGGCCTGTGCCGAGGAATCGGAGGGGCACCGAAAGAGAGCAGATATGAAGAGTGGGACAAAGGTACTGAGGAAGGGGAAAGAGATGGAAGGGAAGGGAGCGGTGCCGAAAAGGAGGAAAGAGGCGGTGTCGGAGAGAAGATGGAGAGGAGACGGGCCCGGGGAAAGGGGATGGTGTCAGAAAGGAGACAGGTCTGGAGGGGCATTGCTCGAAAGGGGAGAAGATGAGGTGGCACCGGAATGGGGGGGGGGGGGGGGGGCAGGAGACCGGAGGGGGAGTATAAAAAGAAAAGGGGGAAGGATAATTTAAATTTAAAAAAAAAAATGAGGAAGGGTATGGAGAGCAAGTTGGGCGGTGCAAATAGAAATTCCCAAGTTCGACTAAAGGATAGCAACATGAGGCAGGCTCGTTTTAAGCAGGCCAAACCCGTTTGTCAAAATTCCAACCCCCTGCTACTTCACAAGTATTTAATGTGCAACTTGGGCTCATTTTGAGAATTGTCTATTTTACAGCTTAGCTGTACTCGAACGCTCTAAGTTGAACACACCATTAGTGTGGGCAAGGTGAGTGCAAAACAACACCAGGTTTGGTAATTTGTAGCAATGACGATTGAGTTGATCCTCATCAGTTTTTGATCACCCTAAATCTAGGTTTCATGGGACTAATTAGGTAGGTTATTTGATTCAGTTGAAAGTAATATGATGTCTATGAGGCCCAACCCGTAGGGTTAGCCCATTTCGAAACAAGGCTTGATTCATTTGACTAACTTGTAGATGTAGTGAGCTTGGCCATGAGAACTCAATATACAAGTTGAGTTTTAGGAGGTGAGGCATATCCAAGTCTTATCCTTCTCTATTTTGTTCTCCTTAACTTTTCTTTTGTTATCTTGGATCACGGGCGTGTCTCATCTTGAATTGCCTACAGATTTGTCCTTCTCTATATCTAGCTACCGGTTCATCACTAGGAGGCCTTCACTCTAACACACTGAGCACTAACAATTTGCCAATGGCCGTCAGAGATTGGGGTAGGTTCGATCCCTATTCGTACTCTTTTTTTTTTTTTTTGGAGGTGAACCATAGTTGGAATTGAGGTCAATCATGCCACCATAGTTGATCGATTAACCACTGAACGTGATGATCCATGATAGTCGATGATTGGATGCCATCCTATCTTATGCCTTCCAACGGAAAACTCTAGTACGATGCCCTTGTTATCTAAGAAAGTCAACCCATTTCTCTTAGGTAATGTTTGATAAAAAAAAATACTATTTTTGGATAAGTGTATGGGATAGAGTTTATCCTCTGGCTATCCCATTGATCATATCAAATACAAAAAGGTAAATCCATAGGATAACTTTTTTTTACTCTTATTTGAAAGGATAACCAACTATTCCTGCATTTCCTAGGGAATAAATTGAGGGAATAATCTATGGTTAACCATGGGTTATCCCTTTGGTTAACTTTATTCCCAACTATCCTTCATAGTTATGACTTTTGGAAATAAGAGAGGATATCTAGGAAATATTCCCTCTTATTTTTTATTTCAAATACAGCCTTAGTGCAATACTAGCTGAGAATTAACCTAGCCCTCTAGCCACTAGGCCACCATCGTATTGATCAATTGACTTGGTGCTACCAGAGCCGGGGGTGTGAATCTTGTCTTCTCCTCCTTTTTCTTTTTCTTGCTCTTCCTTTCTTTTTTTTTTTCTTTTTTTTCTTTCCTCTTCCATGCTTCTCTCTTTTCTTCTTCTTCTTAACTTTCCTCTTGTGTTCGTTTGAATATGTTGAGCTACATCCAATCTTATATTTTTGTGTGGTGGGTTATAAGTCTCAACCATGAAGCTGGATTAACTATATTGGACCTAAACTTTGATCTTTATACCACCTAATTTTAGTATTTTAATTTGATTGATTTGATCTATCAGTAGATTACAGTCTGAGTCTCAATCAAGCCTAATCCCCACCAATCATCAAACCAAGGTAAGAAAGCAATATATTATCTTAAATTTGTTTAGCCAAGGTTATCGTATAATCAAAGTGAAAATAAGAGGTAAATATATTGTTTAATTAAGGACCTTGAGAAATTTTAAAAAATTATTCAATAATGATAAATTAGTGCTTTGTATAATATTATATTCTAGAGTGACAATTTGAAAAGATTTGACCTGACTTGCCGGCCATCTTTATCTTAATTAGAGAGTTTTCATTGTGCCGATATATGTATGTGCATGTGCGTTTATGGTACAATTAAAGGATTTCAAAATTCTATAATTTATTCTACATACCTATTTTTATGTAAATTAGATTTACATATTATTTTAAAACTTAAAAGTTTAATAATTTGTTTGCATACCTTGTTTCTATGAAATTTTAGATCAAACAAGTTTCTATACTATTGTATGTTATATGGCTCTGCTAACATCCATATAGATTTTGTTGCAAAATTTATTTTATTCTAAATTCATATTTTAAATTTTTTATCTAGAAAATCTAGTAGTTAAACACTATTATTTTATGCATAAATATCGATATATTTTAAACACATTTATTTTATACATAAACAATTATTTTATAAAATATGAGCCATGTGTGCAAAAATGTAAATTGTTATAAAATATTATATCTTATGACCCATAGCTAGACTATGTATCAATATTTAATGTTCAACGTATGCAGCCCATTAGAGTTTGTATAATGCTAATATTTGTTCCCAAACTATGCATAAAAAGCTAATATTTGTTCCAAAACTCCATGGTGAAGTCAAGTGGACCCACTCCATAGGGATTAGATGTGGCAATTATAGGCCCAAGGGAATATATGTAGCCATAATCCTATTGATTGATGAGTTAATATCAAAGATTTTTTAAATCTTAATCAAGAAATAAATAAATGTAAAATGATTCCTAAGTTGATATAAGTGCATTAAGCATGATGCAAAAGAAAACTGATAATGCTATTTTAGATTGTATGCACTATTTTTTACTGCAAATGTGTAATGAATCTATGTATATATACTAATAAGTGTAAAAATCAGTTATATAAAAATTTTATTAGAAATTCTATTGTGTTTCTAAATGATAAATGCAAATGTTTTGATATATAAGTATAAATTTTATATGCTATAATTACTTAATTTCTCTAATTATGGTTATGATTATTTGCTAAGCTTTACCTTACGGTTGTTTTTAAATTCTTTCTATTTCAGAGACCTAATATAAGTTTCTCTTTTCTATGCCACCTTATTCTCAGTCACTCCATCTTTTCCTTACATTGCCTTCTTCTTGCTCAGACTTGGTTACCAAGCATAAAGAGGCATAGCTTAAAAGGATAGGTTAAATATGAGGATGAGAGACAAAATATCCAAAAATCTATTAGAAGATATAAAAAAGAATATTTCACCATCATCTAATTAACAAAACTTAAAGGAGATATAAGTTGTAATATTTCACTAACTAAAATATAGATATAGAAAGATAGATATTAATAAAAAAGAAATATATTAGAGGCTAATAAAAAAAATCCAAACTTATAAATAATAGGCTCTAGTCTATAATCACTAAAAAACTAAAGCAAAAACCATCTTTCTTATTTTATCATTTAGTCTTGGATGTTTGTCAAGCGGCTTGCCTCATGTCCTGTGGATTGGTGGCCGCTGGTGTTGTTGATGGGCCGTCCGTTAAGATAACTTTTCCATGGAAAAGTCTTTCTCAACCTCTTACATTGCTATTGCCTTTTCTCTGCTGCAAATTATTCCTCCTCCATATCGACAAATGTTCTCCTATTCTGCTGCTCTTAACGGACCATGAACCTAAATCCGGCTCTGTATTTTTTATTTTGGCAGCCTATTTTTCATTATTTTTGCTGCTCATTTTGATTGTTTACATTGCTTATCTTTTTTATTGTTGCCATCAAATCACGCTCCTCGAACATCGAGTAACGAAAATGATCCGAAGGGCAGCTAGGTCAGCGGGGGATCTTCCGATGCCTCTTTCTCAATGAAATTCCTGTAAAAAAGTCCTCATGGACCGATTACACCGGTGGGGACCCCTTAACGCTCAAGTAAGCAACTTGGAAACAGTCTAGAAAAAGCTAAAGGAATTAGCTAAAGAACTTGAAGTTCAGCTTCCTTCTCTCGTTACGAGCGAAGGTTCTTATATTTGTTTGGAGATTCCTCTTATCCATTTTTAAAAGGTTATTGATTTCAAGACGCATTATCTGATAGTGAACAGACGGCAAGGCTGACTGGAACAAGTCATAATAACCATTGAGAACGTCATAGATGGTACCGTCTTCTAGCCTCCTGCTAGATGCGTACTATAGGCGATAGATGGGCCTAGTTATGTCAGATGTGCAACGTAACGAATAGTGGTCATGCATGGTTACAAGTGATTGATGGGTTATATGGTGATTGCAGATGATTGATGAGCTATATGATGGTTATAGATGATTCAAGATCAAAAAAATCTTGGAGTTCAAGGCTTTAAAGTTCAAAGCTGAAAGGACCTATGAAGTTCAAGATCGAGAAAGAGGACAAGAAGTCCGGGCCGATGAGCCTTCGTATTAATCTCGACATATGTCAGACGTGGCGGATTGAAAGCAAAGTGGATTTTAATCATGACGGCGAGAATTCGAAGTTAAGCCTTGGGCAAACATCTCTCATGACGCTTCTCTTTCCCATCACCTTTGTTAGGTGGAGAGCATTAGCAAAAGTAATGACCGCCGCTTAAACGAATTGTCGCGTCCTTTTCTGCTTTATAATTATTAATTGATTAAGAGGAGATTTTGTCTTCAAGCTTTAACGAATGTTTCAAACGATTGATGCTGATCCAAACCATGATACCAGTTGTATAAGAGGATGCAGGGGATTGATTGATTTCAGGTGAAGTTCCCTTCTAGTTCTAGTCCGATGTGTGGGTCACGATCAACACCACCCAGTTTCTCTCACTTTCAGGGAGGGATGCACCATTTCGCTTCCTTTAGATGTAGCTGACGAGGTTTTGTCTCCATCTTTATCCACACAAGATGCATGCACAAGGAAGTGCGGCTATGGACGAAGCAAAGGGTCCGCCATGCTCTGGTCACTAGCGTTAATGCACCAGAGTCACAGTGTCGGATTGGATCAGATATGATCTCGGATCAAAGATATCAAAGAGGAGGAAAGAAATGGCCTAAGATCAAACACCTAACTCTCTGTCGATGGTTAGAGGAGAAAGAAATTAAAGAATTTTTAAAGTAAAGAAAAATAAAGGGAAAAACAAAAAGGATATATACTAGTGAAACCCTTTTATTATTTGAAGGTCTTAATAAGCATGCGAGGAAAAAGAAGATTTTGTAATTGGATAAATAGCAAAAAAATAAAGAAAACTCTCAGATCCTTCAATTTAAAAGTTTAAAAATTATTGCTATTAAGAAGTTTAAGATAATATTGAAAACCTTTCTAAACTTTTTTTTTTTTTTTTTCGCTTAGAAGACTTTTAAACAGGGATATCTCAATATCCCTCATTTATTTTCCTCTTTCTTTTTTCCTCCTAATCCCTCTCCCAAATAGGCTCCAAGAGCGAGCTCCAAATGACCTTAAAATGTCAATATTCCTCAGCATAACTTTAATGTTATTGCTTTGAAAAGTTTTAAATTTTTTTAAAATAATAATAATGCTTTCACCTCCATACTAGCACATGATATATATATATATATATATATATATATATGTTGAGGGGTAAAACTATTATGCATCAATAATCGTGTACGTGGCTAAGGCTAGCCCTGATTTCTGCTCGCTGTGCGACACCCGCCAGGGATGAGTCAGCTCGGTAGATCGGGCGTCTTAGCCCCTCACCGAGCCAAGGATTCTCAAGGCGCGGACGCGTTTCACACCCCCATCCGAGCTTTTGTCTCTCGGCCCTAGCCGAGCTATCACCTCTCGTCCCAGCCGAGCTTTCATCTCTCGGCCCCATCCGAGCTTTTGCCTCTCGGTCCCAGCCGAGCTTTCATCTCTTGGCCCCATCCGAGCTTTTTCCTCTCGGTCCCAGCCGAGCTATCATCTCGCGGCCCCATCCGAGCTTTTGTCTTCGGCCCTAACCAAGCTCTCGTTTCTCGGTCCCAGCCGAGCTACCGTCTCTTGGCCCCTTCGGCCGATCTATCGTTTACCGTCTCTCGGCCCCGGCCGAGCTGTCGTCCCTTGGCTCTAACCGAACCATCCCACCCCCGGCTTTTCTAGCTGGTTCCTCCCTATCACTCGGCCTAGCCCGAGTGATCCCCATACCTCTGCGGAATCCGCGCGGGAAAGCTTAAATCCTTAAGGTTCAAAACAGAATCATATCTGAGAGTGGCCTAGGCCTCTGGGGCCTATGCCCCACCAAATCTCGAGACATCAACAAGCTCTCCCAGCCGTTGATCCTCTAACTAACCGGATACGAATCCTACCGATCTTATAACAAACAGATTCGGATCTCAACGGCTTTTGGACCCACGATGCTCCCAAACAACCAGGTGATCTTCTATAAATACCACAGCTTCAGACCCCCTCAGGTACGCGATCCCCCGTGCGCACACTTGCTCACTGGCTCTCTCTCTCTTCCTTTGATTCCGCCATTAGCGCTCTGCTTGGAGCCTCTGGAGGAACTCTTCGGCGAGAGCCTTCTCCTCATTTCTGTTGGCTGTCGATCTCCACTGACTTGAGCGTCGGAGGGTCTTCCGCAGAGGGCCACCCCAACGCCTCTCGCGTGAGGACTGTCTTGCAGGTCCGCCCAGGAGGAAGCCCGTCTCGAAGCCCCGTCGCGCCCGAGTCGAGGACGGATTTCAGCAGCAACAGATTGGTGCTAGAGGAAGGGCCCTCAAGTCCCTAAAAACTTGTGATCCAGGAGACAAGATCTCAGTCTGCAAGAGGATTCCTCCCATGGCCAACCGAAGAAAGGCCACCTCCGAAGTCCGAGATCAGGTCGCCTCTCAAAGGCCTGATCCAGTGAGCAATGTCGCGCCGCCACCGCCAGTCGAGACTCCGTCACCGTCTGCGGCCCCGGTGACTCAGGACCAGTTCGCCTTACTAGCCCAGGGTTCAGGCTCTGCCCACCTGATTCAGGGGCGCTCCGAAGCCCCCGTCCGGCCGCTCATGCTCCTCACCCTCCTGAGGAGGATGCGGCCCCCGCTCATCCGCGATTTCTTCTTCCAGTCCGCACGGGGTTGCGGACCCCCTCGCCGTCCCAGGGAAGCTGAGCCAGCTCCCCAGCGAGCCCGGCAAAGATCTCCCCAGATCTCGGCGGGCCCGATCTCTCTCCCCGACGTATTCTCGCCATGATTCGACACCGTCTCAGTATCCTCCTCGTCCTGCCCCTCCTGCTCTTCCTGACGAGGAGATCCGCCGCCAACTCCAAGAAATGCGTCAAGAGCTTGACGCCGCCAAGCAAGCCCATCCGCTTCAGAATAAAGCGGAGCAGGGCGCCCCCTTCTCTAAGAAGATCATGGAGGAAGTGATTCCCTCCCACGTCAAGCTGCCTGCCATCGAGCCTTATCATGGCTCCTCCGACCCCGACGATCATCTCAGCAGCTTCCGATCAATAATGATGTTCCACGGAGCATCAGACGCGGTCCTCTGCCGCGCTTTCCCTTCCACCCTCAGGGGATCTGCCCGAACCTGGTTCAATGCTTTGAAACCAGGTTCCGTTAATTCTTTTGACGAGCTGAGCCGCCTATTCATCAGCCAGTTCGTCAGTAGCCGCCGCCACCGACGAAGATCGACTCCCTCTCCGAAGTTAAGAAGAGAGGGGGAGTCCCTGAAGAAGTATCTCGGCTATTTTAATACGGCCATGCTAGAAGTGGACCACCTTAATCATGAGGTGGCCATGTCTGCCCTAGCTGGCGGAGTATTGAAGGAGAGCGACTTCTACCTGGCGCTGGAGGTCAGTTACCCTCCAAACCTCTCCGACATGATGGCCCTGGCTGACAAATATGCCAGAGTCGAGGAGTCGCGGAGAGCCACCCGAGCCGAGCTAACGAAGAAGAAGGAGCCCAAGGGCTCCAATAGGCACCGACCTCCCGCCGGCCAAGTCCGCCTCGCCGCTAGAGGATTCCCCAGCCACCGCCGAGGAACCGCTCTCGGAGCCCGCCTAGGAGGTTCCACCGGTTCACTCCGCTCACTGCCCCAAGAGCGGAGATCCTCATGGAGATCGAGCGCCAGCTCCCTCGACCTCCTCCTCTCCGAGGGAATGCGGCCCGGAGAGATCCCGCCAAATATTGCCGCTACCACCGCGACCATGGCCACGACACCGAAGAGTGCTGGCAACTTAAGAATGAGATTGAAAGGCTCATCCAGCGGGGTAGACTGGATCGGTTCAGAGGAGCCCCGAGCCAAGGAACGGGGGCGATCGCCGGCCTGAGCCCCAGCAGCAACCTCATCCCCCTCAGGCGGTCGGTGGTCCTTCAGGCGGGAGGGACGATGAAGAAGGTCCGGCGCCGAAAAAGGCACGCCCCGATGAGCTTTCTTTCTCCAATGACGACTTCCAAGGGATACAGTTCCCACATGATGATGCATTAGTTGTATCTCTAAATTTAAACAACTATGATGTAAGCCGGATTCTCATTGATAGTGGAAGCTCCGTCAATGTTTTGTACCTCGATGTGTTTGTGAAGATGAAGCTTTTTATAGAGAATCTCGAGCCGTGGACTCCACCCTAATGGGGTTCACCGGCGATGTTGTTGTCCCGGAGGGGATCGTCACCTTGACGGTCCGTGCGGGGACCTGGCCCCGCGTGGCCACTGTGTATGCAGATTTCCTGGTGACCAAGCTTCGGTCGCCTACAATGCTATCCTGGGAAGACCCGGCCTAATGTCTCTCAGAGCCGCCGTCTCCATCCCGCATCTTGTTATGAAGTTCCCTACCGAGCGAGGGGTAGGTGAAGTTCGGGGAAGCCAAGCAATAGCTCGGCAGTGTTTCGTCACCAGCCTGCAATCCAGACTGCCCGAGGTTGATGGACTAGACGCTCGGAGGATTTTGCCGAGCAGCGAGGAGAACCAGCCGAAGAGCTGGAGGAAGTGCCCTTGGACGAAGCTCGGCCTGACCGAACCATAAGGATCGGATCGTTGCTGAAGGGGAGATTCGGCTAGAGCTGATCAATTTTCTCTGAAGGAATGCTGATGTCTTCGCCTGGTCAGCCTCAGACATGCCTGGGATCAGTCCGGGTCCTTGTCCATCGTCTTAATGTGGACGAGATGTCCCGACCTGTGAAGCAGAAGAAGAGAAGCTTCGCCCCTGACCGGCAGAGAGCAATTGAAGAAGAGGTGGACAAACTCATTAAGGCAAACTTCATTCGGGAGGTAAATTATCCGAGCTGGCTATCCAATGTCGTCATGGTGAAAAAGTCAAATGGCAAGTGGAGAATCTGCATCGACTTCACCGACCTTAATAAAGCATGCCCGAAAGACAGTTTCCCTCTCCCCGGATCGACCAGCTCGTGGATGCCACCTCCGGCCATCAGATGCTGACCTTCATGGACGCCTACTCAGGCTATAACCAAATTCGGATGGCACCCGAAGATGAAAAAAAATAGCCTTCATAACCGACCGAGGTACCTATTGCTACCGAGTCATGCCGTTTGGTCTAAAGAATGCGGGCGCCCTACCAAAGGCTAGTAAACAAGGTCTTCAAGGAGCAGATCGGTCGGAACATGGAAGTATACGTTGATGACATGCTGGTTAAAAGCAAAGAAGCTTCCCAGCATATTGAAGACCTCTCAGAAAGCTTCGCGACACTCCGAAAGTATCGGATGAAGCTCAATCCGGCAAAGTGTGCTTTCGGCGTCACCTCAGAAAATTTTTGGGCTTTATGGTTTCTCAGCGAGGCATCGAAGCCAACCCGCAGAAGATTCAAGCCCTTCAGCAAATGACACCACCTTCGTCTGTCAAAGAAGTCCAGCGCCTGACGGGGAGGATTGCGGCCCTCAACCGCTTCATGGCTCGATCGGCCGAGAGGAGCCTCCCTTTCTTCAAAGCTCTCCGATCCGCCAAGAACTTTCAATGGACTCCGGAGTGCCAAAAATCATTCGAAGACCTCAAGAAGTATCTCGGCTCTCCGCCTCTCCTCAGCAGCCCCAATCCGGGAGAAATGTTGTTTCTATATCTGGCAGTTTCGGAAGGCAATTAGCTCGGTTTTGGTCAGAGAAGAGAAGAAGACTCAAAAGCCGATCTACTATGTCAGCAAACTGCTCCGGGACGCCGAAACGAGATACACCCGGATCGAAAAGCTGGTGCTGGCCCTAATAACGTCGGTTTGGAGGTTGCGCCATATTTTCAGGCGCATTCTGTGACAGTCCTCACCGACCAGCCAATCAAGGCGGTGGTCCACGCCCGGAGACATCAGGAAGAATGGCAAAATGGGCCGTTGAATTGAGCGAGCATGACATCTATCAGCCTCGCCCTGCCATAAAAGTGCAAGTCCTAGCCGACTTCCTCCTTGAATGCACTATCCCAGAAGATGGCTCCGCCCCGGACTCCTCCGAACATCCAAGACCAAACGCCCTGTGGCTGCTCCACGTCGACGGATCCTCCAACGCCAATGGCTCCGATGCTGGTCTAGTCCTCACCAGCCCATAGGGGATAACCTTTGAGTACGGCGTTTGATTCTCCTTCCTAGCCTCCAACAACGAAGCCGAATATGAAGCTCTGCTCGCCGGACTCCAATCGCCCGTGACCTGAAAGTGAAGAAACTGAATGCCTTTACCGACTCTCAGTTGGTAGCCAGTCACGTGCGGGGCGAGTTCGAGGCCCGAGAGCCAAACATGATTTGGTATCTCCAAGAGGTGCGGAACTTACTCTCTTACTTCACCGAATTCAAAGTTATCCAGATTCCCAGATCGAAAATGCTCGTGCCGATCTATTATCCCGGCTAGCAACTGCGGAGTCGATGGACTCCGAGTGGAAGTTCCCCTTGGAAATTCTGGAAAAGCCCAGCATCGCAGAGGCAGACCGAGTGATGCAGATTGAGGTCGAACCATCCTGGTTTGACCCTATATTGAAGTATCTTAAAGAAGGGTCGCTCCCAGCCGACCGCAGGGAAGCAAGAAAGTTGAAGTTGCAAGCTACCCACTATGTGCTAATCGACGACCAGCTCTATAAGCGGTCCTTCTCCATGCGCTTCTCAGATGCCTCCGCCCATCTGAGGCTGACTATGCACTTCGGGAGGTGCATGAAGGAATTTGTGGCAGTCATCTAGGAAGTCGATCTCTATGCCACAAGGTGCTTCGCCAGGGATATTACTGGCCAACCATGCAAAAGGATGCCGACGATCTCGTCCGAGCCTGTGACCCCTGCCAGAGGCACTCCAACATTCAGAGGCTCCCCTCTGCCAGTCTGATCCCCATTTCCTCCGCTTGGCCCTTTGCTAAGTGGGGATGGATATTCTTGGCCCTTTTCCCCTCGCCACCGGACAGAGAAAGTTTTTATTCGTCGCCATTGATTACTTCACTAAGTGGGTCGAGGCTGAGGCAGTCGCCCAAATCACCGAAGCTCGGGCCAGGGATTTCGTGTGGAAATCCATCATCCGTCGCTTCGGCCTCCCGCATACCATCATCACTGACAACGGCAAGCAGTTCAATAATCCCAAGTTCCGGGAGTTCTGCGAAGATCACGGCATTAGCCATCGCCTCACCTCAGTAGGGCATCCGCAAGCCAACGGAGAAGCCGAGGTAACAAATCAAACCTGCTTCAAGGGATTAAAGCTCGGCTCGCCAGAGCCCGAGGCAGATGGGCGGACGAACTTCACCATGTTCTATGGGCCTACCGCACCACCCGGAGGATCCCCACCGGCGAGACCCCATTCCGGATGGCTTTTGGCACGGAAGCCATCATCCCAGTGGAGATAGGCCTTCCCTCTCCTCGAGTTGAAAGCTACTCAGAAGAAGCCAACGATGAGCAGCTCCGCACCAATCTCGACTTGGTAGAAGAGGTCAGGGAAAAAGCTCGAATCAGAATGGCCGCGTACCAGCAGAGAGTGGCCCGTTATCACGCCTCCAGAGTCAAAGGGAAATCCTTCTCACCTGGCGATCTCGTTCTCCGGAAAGCATCCGTCTCCAAGCCGCTGGAGCAAGGAAAGCTCTCGCCGAGCTGGGAAGGCCCCTACCAAGTAGCGGAAGTCATCGGACCTGGCACCTACAAGCTCCAGGATCTAAGCGGAAATCCATTCCCGGACGTGGAACTCGGACAATCTCGCATATACTATCAGTAGGTACGCCTCTTTGACCTGCCCCGTTTATAACTCTGGCATCTTATTCCTGTTATTTACGACATGGTCGACTCTTTGGAAAAATTGCGGTGAGAAATGGATACCTCTAGCTCACTATCGGCACAACCGAGCCATTTCCCCGAGCTTTGAATTGAATCTCCGAACCTCGGCTAAGTCGAGTCCCGCTTGGTAAAAGCTCGGTATGACCGAGCGCTCCCAGCATGGTCGAGAACCGAACAATGCCCAAGACTTAGCTCGGATTCGGGCAGCTTACAAGCCCCGGCCGACCTAAGTATTCTTCAAACTTAGCTCGGATTCGGGCAGCTTACAAGCCCCGCCGACCTAAGTATTCTTCAAAACTTAGCTCGATTCGGGCAGCTTACAAGCCCCGACCGACCTAAGTATTCTTAAACTTAGCTCGGATTCGGGCAGCTTACAAGCCCCGGCCGACCTAAGTATTCTCCAAAACTATGTTTGGATTCGGGCCGCTTACAAGCCCCGGCCGACCTAACGTTCTTCTAAACTTAGCTCGGATTCGGGCAGCTTACAAGCCCCGGCCGACCTAAGTATTCTCCTAAACTATGTTCGGATTCGGGCCGCTTACAAGCCCCGGCCGACCTAAACATTCTTCTAAACTTAGCTCGGATTCGGGCAGCTTACAAGCCCCGGCCGACCTAAGTATTCTCCTAAACTACGTTCGGATTCGGGCCGCTTACAAGCCCCGGCCGACCTAAACGTTCTTCTAAACTTAGCTCGGATTCGGGCAGCTTACAAGCCCCGGCCGACCTAAGTATTCTCCTAAACTATGTTCGGATTCGGGCCGCTTACAAGCCCCGCCGACCTAAACGTTCTTCTAAACTTAGCTCGGATTCGGGCAGCTTACAAGCCCCGGCCGACCTAAGTATTCTCCTAAACTATGTTCGGATTCGGGCCGCTTACAAGCCCCGGCCGACCTAAACGTTCTTCTAAACTTAGCTCGGATTCGGGCAGCTTACAAGCCCCCCGACCTAAGTATTCTCCTAAACTATGTTCGGATTCGGGCCGCTTACAAGCCCCGGCCGACCTAAACGTTCTTCTAAACTTAGCTCGGATTCGGGCAGCTTACAAGCCCCGGCCGACCTAAGTATTCTTCTAAACTTAGCTCGGATTCGGGCAGCTTACAAGCCCGGCCGACCTAAGTATTCTAAACTATGTTCGGATTCGGCCGCTTACAAGCCCCGGCCGACCTAAACGTTCTTCTAAACTTAGCTCGGATTCGGGCAGCTTACAAGCCCCGGCCGACCTAAGTATTCTCCTAAACTATGTTCGGATTCGGGCCGCTTACAAGCCCCGGCCGACCTAAACGTTCTTCTAAACTTAGCTCGGATTCGGGCAGCTTACAAGCCCCGGCCGACCTAAGTATTCTCCTAAACTATGTTCGGATTCGGGCAGCTTACAAGCCCCGGCGACCTAAGTATTCTCCTAAACTATGTTCGGATTCGGGCCGCTTACAAGCCCCGGCCGACCTAAACGTTCTTCTAAACTTAGCTCGGATTCGGGCAGCTTACAAGCCCCGGCCGACCTAAGTATTCTCCTAAACTATGTTCGGATTCGGGCCACTTACAAGCCCCGGCCGACCTAAACATTCTCTAAACTTAGCTCGGATTCGGGCAGCTTACAAGCCCCGTCCGACCTAAGTATTCTCCTAAACTATGTTCGGATTCGGGCCGCTTACAAGCCCCGGCCGACCTAAACGTTCTTCTAAACTTAGCTCGGATTCGGGCAGCTTACAAGCCCCGGCCGACCTAAGTATTCTCCTAAACTATGTTCGGATTCGGGCCGCTTACAAGCCCCGGCCGACCTAAACGTTCTTCTAAACTTAGCTCGGATTCGGCAGCTTACAAGCCCCGGCCGACCTAAGTATTCTCCTAAACTATGTTCGGATTCGGGCCGCTTACAAGCCCCGGCGACCTAAACATTCTTCTAAACTTAGCTCGGATTCGGGCAGCTTACAAGCCCCGGCCGACCTAAGTATTCTCCTAAACTATGTTCGGATTCGGGCTGCTTACAAGCCCCGACCTAAACGTTCTTCTAAACTTAGCTCGGATTCGGGCAGCTTACAAGCCCCGGCCGACCTAAGTATTCTCCTAAACTATGTTCGGATTCGGGCCGCTTACAAGCCCCGACCGACCTAAACATTCTTCTAAACTTAGCTCGGATTCGGGCAGCTTACAAGCCCCGGCCGACCTAAGTATTCTCCTAAACTATGTTCGGATTCGGGCCGCTTACAAGCCCGGCCGACCTAAACATTCTTCTAAACTTAGCTCGGATTCGGGCAGCTTACAAGCCCCGGCCGACCTAAGTATTCTCCTAAACTATGTTCGGATTCGGGCCGCTTACAAGCCCCGGCCGACCTAAACGTTCTTCTAAACTTAGCTCGGATTCGGGCAGCTTACAAGCCCCGGCCGACCTAAGTATTCTCCTAAACTATGTTCGGATTCGGGCCGCTTACAAGCCCCGGCCGACCTAAACGTTCTTCTAAACTTAGCTCGGATTCGGGCAGCTTACAAGCCCGGCCGACCTAAATATTCTCCTAAACTATGTTCGGATTCGGGCCGCTTACAAGCCCGGCCGACCTAAACGTTCTTCTAAACTTAGCTCGGATTCGGGCAGCTTACAAGCCCCGGCTGACCTAAGTATTCTCCTAAACTATGTTCGGATTCGGGCCGCTTACAAGCCCCGGCCGACCTAAACGTTCTTCTAAACTTAGCTCGGATTCGGGCAGCTTACAATCCCCGACCTAAGTATTCTCTAAACTATGTTCGGATTCGGCCGCTTACAAGCCAGCCGACCTAAACGTTCTTCTAAACTTAGCTCGATTCGGGCAGCTTACAAGCCCCGGCCGACCTAAGTATTCTCCTAAACTATGTTCGGATTCGGGCCGCTCACAAGCCCCGGCACCTAAACGTTCTTCTAAACTTAGCTCGGATTCGGGCAGCTTACAAGCTCTGCCGACCTAAGTATTCTCCTAAACTATGTTCGGATTCGGGCTGCTTACAAGCCCCGGCCGACCTAAACGTTCCTCTAAACTTAGCTCGATTGGGCAGCTTACAAGCCCCGGCCGACCTAATTATTCTCCTAAACCATGTTCGGATTCGGGCCGCTTACAAGCCCTGGCCGACCTAGTTGGTCTCCAAACGCAAAACATTGTTCGACAGGGACAAACATCTTGGGGATGGCAGCGAAAACAAAAGTTGCCAAAAAAACCCCCTTTCTGTTTATCATAGAGAAAATGATAAAGAGAAAAGAAAAGATAAAAATAGCCTTCACAGAGGCTTCACATCTTTTTCGGGAGCCGCCGAACTCTCCCCACGCTGAACTAACTCGGCAATATTTTGGCGAAGGGACGTTATTTCCCCTTCTTGCTGGCTGATAACACGGCGAGGGACTCGACCTCCCTCGTTGAGACGGCCAGATATCGCCCGGCCACCCTTTGTAGCTGCTCATGGCTCGCAAACGCCGACGCCAAGGCCACTCCATCAACGGTCACTGCGATGCGACTCTCCCGGGAGTCCCTGCGGCCATCGGCACCGCCGTTCGGCCCTTGAGTTGATCGTCTTTCGCCGCCGGAGGCCATATCCGCACTCAAGAGCCGCTGGAAAACTGGCTGAAAGGATGACCAGCACAGGCATCCCTCTAGTCCATATTTAAACCACTCCTGGCGAGTGTTTCGATCGGTCGAGTCATTAATCTCGACCTATGGAAACTCGGCATGCATCACCACTCCGGTGGCGCTTGCGGGAGGCGAGGGGTCGCGCCCCCTCCCGAGGAGGATCGTTTAGCATCAACGAGGTGCTCGGGAACTTCCCTCCTTCTCTAGGGACCAGGTTCCCTCCGGTTTGTCAAACCCCTCTGAGATAAATGTCCTCGAAAATCTGCTAGGCACCCTCAAATCGGGCACCCTCGAAAAGGCGCGAAGAAATGTAACGCATTGGCACGCCTTCCTTGAATGTAACCAAATCGTAAACTTCGGACGCCCCATGCGTCAGTCGGGTGACCCTTATCCTCTCCGATAGTCTACACTAGAGCCGAATAAAATATTATAATTCCTCGGCGATGACCGAGCCTGAGCTAAATCTCGTGCCTCGGTTGGGCCGAGCTATGAATCGGAATAGCATATCACAGCCGGACCAAGCGGTCCCCAAAATTTTGTTCGGATTCTGGTAGCTTGCAAGCCCCGGCCGAACCGAATGATCTCCAAAACTTCCTTTGGATTCGGGCAGCTTACAAGCCCCGGCCGAACTGAGCAATATCTCTGTATCTTGGCCTTAGCAAGGACTAAGCCGCGATAGCACTGCCGAAATATGCTACAACATAAAAGGCGCAATATAGGAGTAACAACTCCCCAGCACAAAAGAGGCAGAAGCTAAAGAAAGAAGGAATGAAAATTTTCTTTATTTCCTCATCAAAAGAAAAGTTACAACCTCCTGAGAGGAGTTACAAGTGCATCAAAGCATAGAAAATGAAAACGAGTAAATAGCTCGGCCGAACTGCTCCAGTCAGCTTCGGTTAACGATGATACTTCGGCGTCTGACCCAAGAAATCAGATAAACCAGTCAGCTCGCCCTGATAAGGGCAAAGCCGGCCTCCCACGGTCCCTCCGGATGAATTAAAAGATCCAAAAGGAGGCATAACCCATGGATGCTGATTCTGAGGAATCGGGCAAACTAACCAGCTCCCCCCAGGTGGAATGCTGGGTTGCAGGCCACTGCCCGATTGAGAGAGCTAGGGGACCATCAGCCCCACGCTGCTCTCAGCTCCCCCTTCCCGTGGCAAGGATTCCCCTCAGAGAAGAGACGAGAATCCAGCCCGATGGAGAAGGAAGGCTCCATGCGTGCTACGGGGTGCCTAGGCACTTCCTTCCCTCGTCCCCCGTAGCAAGCCACAAAGGACACACAAAGCGTATATGTGCGCTCTCCGTGTGATCTCTGCGGCCCTCCTATGCGCTCTCCATATGATCTCGAAACTCATCCCTTGAGGACGAGCTGCTCTTCGGCGGCTCCTTTATCACCCCTGCTGTCCGGAGGAAGACGACTTACAAAAAGAAAAATCAGTCCTCCCACTCTCAGCCTCCGGGACACAGCCATCATAAAAAAATTTTCTACGAACACAGAGAAGAAAGTTTTGGGGATGGCCTAACACGGCCCCTTCCTCCCCTTTTTATAGGCAGAATGGATCGGGAGCAACTATCAAGGCAAAAAGCCCCGAGATTCAAAACGCCTAATCCACGCCACCACGTGGCCTCCTGGGATGAAGACAGCGCCCCTCGTTGCGCGCCAAACGCGTCGCCCGAACCATGACGCATGCCAAAAGATTTTCTCTGATCGCGGATCATGGGTCTTAAATGTGGAAAATTGCCCGCCGGTCTTACGGATACGGGCAGACCTAGGAGATCATCTCGTGAAAGTGACGTCCTCCAATGGCGGATAAGTGCTTGCGTCGTACGCTAAAATGACCCGCATTGGAAAAAATCGAGATAATAAAAGCCCCTTGGAAAGCACCGAGGCAACCTTTTGCTGGCTACAGAACCATACTATCTACTTCGCAAAACGAAGGTCGACTTGCCTTGGAAAAGATAAGGCACTGACAGAGCAATAAAGAGGCGCAAAGGCCAAGTACTCCTCGATAAGGATGCTTCAATATCCTCTGCTCCGGCCCAACTGCTTGTCACATCCAGGCATGAACCGAGACATTGCCTAATGCTCCCCTCCAAGGCCAAAGCTGCTTCCATACTTCGGAACAAACCGAAGTATCTATCTTTAGTCCAGCACGACTGAGTGTTATCCCACACCCCGATCCGAACAGAGATAGCTGCCTTTATCTCATCGATAACGAAGCACTCTTTGTACCTCGGCTAAAGCATGAGCGCTATACCTCGAATCTTGCCAAGATGACCAAAAATCCTCCAAGGGAGTGAATCGCTTATAAGACTTGCACGATGAAAACAAGCTTCTCAAAACAGCAGCAAACATGAAAGCTACAGAAGCTGTTCTTTTCATTCATCATAAAAAGGGCTACGAAAGGAAAGAAAAATACATCGGCCCTCACGGGGCTCGTCATTCTCTCCGGGAGCTGCTAAGCCCTCCCCTCGTCGCAGAGCCGGCTCGCCCAACTGCTGTTGAAGGGACGCCACCTTCCTTTCCAACCGATCGTTGGTCTCACGAAGGCGCAGGATCTCCCTGGTAGAGGCAACCATGTATTGCTCGGCCTCCTTTCGAAGTTGCTCGTGGCTCGCAAGCGATAAGGCCAGGACTTCCCCATCGATGATCGCCTTAGTGCGGCCCCTACGGGTTCCCCAACGGGCGTTGACACCGTTGACTGGTGCTCCGGTGACCTCCCTCCATCCTCGGAAGCCATCTTGTTGTCACAAGTTTAGATAAACCAACAAAAGATCGGCAGAGGAAGTGGTTAACGATGGCCTACCACCCATTGGTATTTAAACTACTTCGGGCGAGTGCCCCGATCGCCTGAGCCATCGGCTCCGGTGCCGCCGCCATAAAGCCTCGCCACGTGTCGTTACTTCAGTGGCCGCTCGCAAGAAGAGGATTTGCTCCCTCCGCACCACAAAGAATAAGAAAAATGGCGATGGGAAAGTTAACAAACCCCCTTTCTCGGGATCAAATCCTCCTTTTTATCGAAGGCGCACCCACGTCTTCGCCCTTGATAAGTCGGACTACCTTGGCCTCGACCAAGATGTTCGCTCAAATCCGAGCTAAACCAACCAAGCGGCTCAGATAAGCCATAGGTTGCCCGTGGTCGAGAAAAAACTTGAGACAAGAGATCGTCCGAAAAAGGCCATTGAATAAAGAGAAAGGCTCATTCATTAAAGACTCCAACCGAGTTACAAAAAAACAAAAACATATGATAACCCTTAAGAATCAGGGTTAGGAACGGCCCCAGTAGCCTCGGCATCTTCCTCGGTGACATTCGGGGAGCTTGACTTGTCTCGCCCTTTTCAAACACTGTTGTTTCCCCGATGATATGACAAGTATGCCCTTCAGGGGCCGTGGCCTCACTGGCATCCGGAGCAACGTCAGGATCGGCGTCTGAAATATCGTCATACTCGTCCTCTTCATCCCCTGGGGAGCAAGCTTCGAAGGTTCCAACATCCAAGAAGGAGAGGTCCCATTCTGGATGCTCCTTGGATATCTTACTTCGAGTGTCCTCCACACCGAGCTGGAAGGCGTCGGCGCAAGTTGCATCTTGTTCGCCCCTGAACAAAGCGAACCGCATTTCAGTTTTAGCCACTTGGCTCCGTAGTGAGGCAACCTGCCCCTCAGCTTCAAGCTTGATTCTGCAATAGGGCAACCTGCCCCTCAGTTTCGGTAGCTCGATTCCGCAGTAGAGCGGCCTGCTCCTCGGACTCGTTGACCCGCCTCTCGAGCTCCGAGTTCCTCCCTCGACTAGAGGCCAATTCCCCATGTAGGGTCCGCGTCTGGTTTTGATTCTCCAGCTCCGCCTTTTTCATCTGTAAAAACAGAGTTAGCCAATGCCACGATGAGCCAGTAAAGGGGGGGTAGGACCATACCTCCTCCTCCTGCCAAGCTAGCTTCTTAGTTAGCTCTTCGACCTCGTCAATGGCCCTCAATTTATCAGCCCTAATTAGCTCGATTCTGCTCTTGAGGTCATTGATCCTTGACTGCCTATCATCAGCTTCTCTCCAGGCTTGGGAGGCTTGTTGTCGAGCAGGGTTATCTTTTCCTGGTGCCATTTGATATTGTCGTCCCTGTCGGCAATGTCACGGTCGTGCCGCCGTACCTTCTCCTCCACTTTGCCAAGCATTCTGCTCAGGCGACTTCTCTCTTCGGCGGCCTCTCTCCTCTGCCTGCTTAGATTTTCGTTAAACTGTTTCTTAACAGTTTCCATTTCTTCGGAATGCCTGGATTTAATCCGAGATAGCTCCGAGCATGCGTCGTCACACTTCGCCAGGAGCCCACGTAGCTCCTTCACTTCAAGCTCTAGCTTGGACACGTCACCTTGGGCAGCCTGATGCAATACCTTCATCCTCACCAGATTCTCATTACTGGTGCCCAGAAGTTGCTCAAATGTGTCAGACGCCTCCGCCCGCGATTGAAGCTCGGCGCTGACTCTCCTAGCCTGGATGCTGGCCCCTGTTGCCAGGCTCAAGCGCCAGCACAGCGCCTGATAACCAAAGCACTCTGCAAAATGAAACTCAAATGAGGAAAGCACGACCGAGCTAACCAGGAAGCATTCGCTACTCGGAATAGTGACTTACCCGGGAGACGTAAGACCTGGCTAGCCCCATGAGGGTGGAATTATTGATCTCGGGAAGAAGGTGGATATCCTTCACCACGTTCTGCTGGCCGAATGCGCATCGACAAGGTCCAGGTCCGCGAACTTATCCACCGAAGGATCCGCGCCGGGTACAGTACCGACCTCATTAGGGCAGCAAACGCCGCATCCGTCCGGGCTACTGGACCATCCCCGCCCGAAGGATCGATCCGGGCAACCTCCGATTGAGAAGCCTTTGACCTCTCGGCCTCCTCCAGCATAATTCTAACCTGGCCTTCCTCGGATAACTCGGCCAGCCCAAGCATCAGTTTTCTCGAAGCTTTTGTGGAGGAGGCTCCGACTGCAAGATTCTCGCCTTGCCCTATCCCCTCATCCGGACTTCTTCCCTCGGTCGCAGGCACCCGCTCTTCCCCTGCAGGCTCCGCCAAGTCTTCAGTCTGTTCGTCAGTTGCCCCAACCTCGCCAGGAAGAGGTTCTCCAATCATAAGCTCCTCGCGAGTCTCTGCTGCAACCGACCCAGCATCGCCGCCTCTAAATCCCTCTGAGGGGGCCCTCCAATAGAAAGCTCTTCTTGAGCCCCGACGGTTGCAGTCGCCCCTTCCTATCCTCCTGCCAGGGCTAGGGATATTTCTTCGTTCGGAGGAGGCCCTCAGGGCACCGACCTCCGCCGAGCCAGCCATCGGCTCATCTTCCAAAGGAGGGGTGTCCGGACAAGCCGACGGAGTCTCGTCCGAGCTGTCTACTATTTCCACACTGGGGGACAAGGGATCTCAGCAGTCCTCTTTGGCTCCTCTGTTTTCAGTGCCCCCGCCGTGGTTACCCCAACCTCCGGCGAGCGCTCTTCGGAGAAGCGAGCCCTTTTCTCAGGCCTGCGTTTCTCTCCACCGCTGCTCTCACTTAGGCTTGCTTGTCCCTTTCTTTATGCGGCCCGATAGCTCAGACTTCTTGGCTGCGAGAACTGAGAACAAGCGGTCAAACCGAGATACCTTTACTCGAGTAAAACCAACGGAAAATGAAAAGACCCACCATGCGGTCGAGGGGGCTAAGCCCGGCGACGAAGAGAGCCTCCTCAGACAGCAAATCGCTGGCCGAGAACGTCCTGCCGTCACGAAAGGCTTCTAGATCCTCCTCCTCCTGTTCAGATAAAGTCGGATGTGCTTCCACATCCGGACAAAGTTTCCCCATCCTCGGAGAAAATCAGAACCAACGTTCCTTCAGCGATAAAGAATCGGATCTTCCATCCCTTTATGGATGACGGTTTATCCGATTGTCTTGAATGACCTCCGGGGACCGATGTAAGGCCACTCTGATTTCCTCCCAAGTATCAGGTGGTAGCAAGCACGGAATAAGGGCAGAGTTGCTGTTACCTTCACTTGGCTACACATTGAGATAAACCCGATAATGCTCTGCCAGCTGTTGGGGGCTACCATCATCGGACAGATGTTGTAGAACCTCATGATCTCCTTCACCAAAGGATGGAGAGGAAACCGGAGGCCCGCCTTCAGACTATCTTCGTAAAGAAAGACGCCATGCTCCAGTTCTTGCGAAACCCTAAGCTCGGGCCCCGGCAATCGCAGGAGGATATCCGAGGGAATGCCGTATTTCAGACGAAGTTTCCCCAGTTCCTCAGCAGTGACTTCCAAACCATATCGTCGGGGCTCATCATTCTGCTCGCCAGAAGGAGCACCGAGCAAGATTGCAGAGAATATGGGAAAGCAAATCCCTCCAGAAGAAACGAAGGAACACTGCGAAGGGGAATGGTATCGTTTCGACTTTGTTTCCTCCCTAAGGAAACCGCCTCAAGAAGATAAGGCATCTCGCCCGAGGCGGAACCGCCTCCATAAACGCTGTGAAAACCGGGATTTGCTACGTGGCGATCCCCTAACCGTCGCCCCAAAGGAGCCTTACCCACGAAGGCACGGCGCCGCGGCATTAAATAGGGCATCATTGCGGGGCTGTCTAATCCGGATCCTTCCGTTCAAATCGTGCCACCTGGACTTATACTCCCTATGCCCGAACCTACGCTTCGAACTAGGGAGTGGGGGGCATGTGTTGAGGGGTAAAACCACTATGCGTCAATAATCGTGTATGTGGCTAAGGCTAGCCCTGATTTTTGCTCGATGTGCGACACCCGCCAGGGATGAGTCAGCCTCGGTAGGTCGGGGCACCCCTCACCGAGCCAAGGATTCTCAAGGCGCGGACCGCGTTTCACACCCCCATCCGAGCTTTTGTCTCTCGGCCCTAGCCGAGTATCACCTCTCGGTCCAGCCGAGCTTTCATCTCTCGGCCCCATCCGAGCTTTTGCCTCTCGATCCCATCCGAGCTTTTGCCTCTCGGTCCCAGCCGAGCTATCATCTCTCGGCCCCATCCGAGCTTTGTCTCTCGGCCTAGCCGAGCTCTCGTTTCTCGTCCCAACCGAGCTACCGTCTCTTGGCCCCTCCGGCCGAACTATCGTCTACCGTCTCTCGGCCCCGGCCGAGCTATCGTCCCTTGGCTCTAACGAACCATCCCACCACTCGCTTTTCTAGCTGGTTCTTCCCTATCACTCGGCCTAGCCCGAGTGATCCATACCTCTGCGGAATCCGGCGCAAGAAAGCTTAAATCCTTAAGGTTCAAAACAGGAATCATATCTGAGAGTGGCCTAGGCCCCTGGGGCCTATGCCCCCACCAAATCTCGAGACATCAACAAGCTCTCCCAGCTGTTGATCCTCTAACTAACCGGATACGAATCCTACCGATCTTATAACAAACAGATTCGGATCTCAACGGCTTTTGGACCCACGACGCTCCCAAACAACCAGGTGATCTTCTATAAATACCACAGCTTCAGACCCCCTCAGGTACGCGATCCCCCGTGCGCACACTTGCTCACTGCTCTCTCTCTCTACCTTTGATTCCGCCATTAGCGCTGCTCGAGCCTCTAGAGGAACTCTTCGGCGAGAGCCTTCTCCTCATTTCTGTTGACTGTCGATCTCCACTGACTTGAGCGTCGGAGGGTCTTCCGCAGAGGGCCACCCCCAACGCCTCTCGCGTGAGGACTGTCTTGCAGGTCCATCCAGGAGGAAGCCCGTCTCGAAGCCCGTTGCGCCCAAATCGAAGACGATTTCAGTAGCAATATATATATATATATATATAACACGAAAAAAATGAACATGTATGCTTGACTGTAATATTGATCTTTTTAAAAGGAATAGTGAGGTTAACAGTAAGCGAGCAAATTTATTTTCTAAAGCTTAAGCCATCCCTTTTTTGGGTTTATTTTTTTAATTATAATTTTTAATCTTTTCTTATTCCTTTTTTCTCTTTGTTTTTAGCATTATAGGTTTCGAGAGATGCATTCTATGATTGACTTTTTTTATTCATAACATCGCATGAACTTAAAGAGCAAGTCCTAAGTTGTGCCCTGAAACTACTATAATAAGATAAGTCTTTTCATCCATAATTTATGAGGAATCCCTCAATTGAGTTCATTGCTATTATGGATAAGTTTTCTAAGATTATTTTTAATCAAACTTGGGTTTACTTCGGTAATGAAAATAAGGAAAAAAAAAATTCCTTAAAATCTGTTTGGATGAAAGGAAATGAAGGGATGGAAAAGGAAAAGAAGAAAAAAAGGTCATAAGTTATCTTATTTGGGATGACGATGAAAGAAAGATGGGAAAGGAAATGGGAGTAACCGTTCCCCTCCTTTCTCTCTTACCGAGGATAAATTTGTTAACATCCAAATCGAGGGATAAGTTGAAAAAGAAAAAAAATTTAAGTCATTGTTTTGAAAGACCAAAATATCTCTTTATTTTTTTACTATAACAATTCATTCCTATTCTGAACTCTGAAAAAATATAATTATTACATAACTCTTTTCCTTCTTTTCCTCCTTTCTATCCAAACAATATTACCTTTCTTTTCCTTTCAATCTTTTCAAACAAAGGAAGAAAAACAAACATTCATTCTTCTTTCTTTTTCTTCCATTTCTTTTTTTTCTTTACTCTCCCTTTCTTTCCTCTAAAGATCCAAACAAAGCATGAATTGGTTTGCTACTTTGAAAGCTTTAAGCTGCAGTGGGCTCCTATGGCCAAGTTCAAAGGAAGTGCAAGGCAGCAGCGACCTCGGATGATGGTGGAACAGCCCCTCTTATAGAAGAGGTTGCCAAATTTTTCACGGGAGACGCAACCTACACCCAAGGCATGTTTCCACGAGCAAAATTCCAATGTTAGCAGAAAGCTACAAATAGATAGCACTGATAGCTATGTGCCATCTAACGAATCCAAACAAACACCACTCCACTTCCTGTCCCCTGCCCCAAGTGTCTCTACGGATTAGACACCACAAACAGGTCCATGCTCTGGATGGTGAGATGGCCAGCAGACGTTGGGCATACCCACCCAACGCGTGTTAGCCGGAGCTGTGTCATGACTTGAGACTACATTCTCCATTCCTTGACTTCTTACTGGCTGGTCAACTATCCTTGGAACTGACAAAAAAAAAAAAAAAAAAAAACTTCTTCCTAACCCCAAGTAAGAAGCCATGATTTCTATGGTTGGACAGAGAATGCATGAAGCCAACTTATCTTAGCCTGGTTTATTGGCAAACTTGAGAAAACCCCCCTCTAAAGTGATCCAATTAATACAAATTTATATGACCTTAAAAATAAATGAACTTGAATTATAACTCTTTAAATCGTTCTTTTTTTTCATTTGATATAGTACTATTCATACACAGAGGTATCATAGATGGCTTAGAAAGTGCTTCTCCAAGTATCTAGCACTGATAATTCTCCAAAGTAATATAGAGATACTTTTCACCATGAAACTATTGAGAAAGATCATGATATATAAGAGCTGAGAGGAATTCCTCTAACCGGCCATTTTCTTCTCTCTTACACATTGGGGTAAGACAAAATAATTAACTTGCAGAACAGACCATGCCCTTGCGATTGCCATCATGAGTACCGATCACAGCAGCATGGTAAAGCCGGAAACTGGAACCTGTTCGTGATGAAGTTTTGCATTAGAAGGGCAGAGAAGCAACATTTTAAGGAGGCCAATGGAAGGCTGGAAGCTTAAGACTTCAGTATAGTGGTGGGAGGAAGAAGCCAACTTGTGCTACAGCACTGTGATCAGTCTTTGTCATGGCACACATCCAGCTGACAACATGATCATCGCATCCAGCCTTATCCAAAAGATTTGAACAGAGAAGCAGGCTGCTCCATTAATCTACTTGAGAATTAATGATATGGAAGCTTCTTGAAATGTTTAGGACCTTTCTTCCTTTCTTTCTATTTAAGAATGGCAGCGTATAAAGATTTGAATCCTTTTTTTCCCTACAATTTATTTCTAAGCACAGCAATTTACATACAGATTTGCTGGTAAGCAGGCACTTTCATCATAAAGAAATCTATTAATCAAATTCCCGCAAAAAGATGGGGTTTATGACCACTCTGATTAAAAGCAAAGTGCAGACGCTTGATTACAGTAATAGAGCAAGAATGTTGACAGGTTTTGCTTACCTCTGCAGGGCAAAGATTCTCCAGTTGTCCTTTGTTGAACTTTCAGCCCGGTGGAGTCAACTGGAATTCTGGAAGAATTGATTGAGCGTTATGATTTCAAGACTCCATGATAAATCAACAAAAATGCGTGCATGCTAGACAAGATCATAATAATAGATCAACAATTCCAAGTCTAGAAAGAAAGACTGTAAATCAGCAATATCTGCTCGATTAAAATAAGAAATCAGTAAAATTATATCCAAAATTATTACATGCTGTCACAGTGTTGAGTCAAGTTGAAATACAACTGACATAATTAACTTGACTTAGTTCCTTGATGATTTTTTAGGCACCAATTAACTGTAGTATGACTATGGGTTCCCACCTGAACCACAAAGCACATAAGTATAATGTGAGGGAATTGAAAAAAGAGAAAAAAAATGGTCGCCTGCCCATCATTCTAGCAATATAATTTAGGTGGATTTAACGAACATTCATTCTATTGGTTAGAGCACCTTAACAATTTTCCATTAGTTAGAGCACCTTCATTCTGCCCCACACCTATTTTCTCTTGAATGTACACTTCTACACCACCCCGCCCCTCCTCCTTCGTCTTCTTCTTGTTTTTTTATTTTTTTTATTTTTATTTTTTGTGAATGGGCATGCTTTCTTCTTATTCTCCCAACACAGCTAGTGAGAATCTAGACACATCAACCCTAACTTAGCCTAAGGATATGTATTGTTACGTTCTTAGATGATCCCACTTCTAATCAGTCACGCACCATGGAGTCTCTCTCTCTCTCTCTCTCTCTCTCGATTTAGCCAATAGTAAAATGCCTTAGCTTTCTTTATTATATAAACTGCAGAGGGGAACCTACCTAACTTACCAGCTGAAAAAAGAGCATTCAATGGGCAACCAGCAACAAGAAGTCAGTGCAATTTCGACCAGTGGACCATCTTTGTGAGACCACCCACTAGCAAGACACCCTAAATTGAGGAAAATGTGAGACTTAAATATTGCAAAACCTAAGATCCTAATTTCAATTTAGATGATGTTGATATTTTATCAAGTTCACATGTAAAACATAAGAAGCAGATGACATAAATTATGGAGAAAGTCATGCGTAGAGAGATAACTACACCAATTGGATATAAAAAATTGTAGCTTCCTATCATGACACTATAAAACAAGACCATTTTGCAAAGCCTGCTTTAATCTTCACAGCCATCATCTACTTTATAGATATTGTCCTGTCTTATATAAACATTTGCATGCTTGCTCATTGGGCAGAGAAACACTAAGGGGAGCTGGATAATTGATGAAGAGACTTTTTGACAATTTCACCAACTCCAGCACCAACACTTTGCTTAAGAAAAAAGCTGCCTTTTCGGGTCTGCAGACAAGACAGAGAATTAAAGTTTGTGAAAAAAGTAACAGGCAGTGGTGATGAGGATTGGCTGCCTCTCTTATTTAAGAGCATTCGGTCTGCAAGGCAAAATAATAATAATAATAATAGAAGAAGATGGGATACTCAAACATTAATAACCTCTTTTGTTCCTCTAGTAACATGGGTTTCTGTCTCTTGCTTCAAAGCTGCCTTATATTGATACATCTGTCAGGTGATTCAAACATGCAGTAAATTCTCAGGTGGTAGGTGTCAACTCATCCTAGTTAATAATATGGCTTAGATGTCTTTGAATCTCGTGGACAGCTGCCCTCTGTTGATAGAGAAGTCAGAGTTATAAAGGCAAAAGCAAGCTCATCAGGGAGTAGGATTTGAAGCATCATCAAACGGGCGCTTTACTTCGCTATTAAAGAAGGTGGGGTTGAAGTTAATTTTCTCTCAGTTTGTTGGGTTCTCTCCTCAGTTCTATGTTTTCTCTCTTCCACAGTTATGGAGTCTTCCCCGCTCATTAGGGAGGCAGAAGAATGTAGCAGCTGTGAGTCTGGCTGGACCATGTACCTTGCATCCCCCATGCATGATGCTGGAGACAGTGATGTTGGAGTCCAATCTAATGATGAGGAAGAGGATCATGATAATGATATCAACAGCAACGAAAGCAATGGTGACACTGAAGGCGACGAAGATAATGATTCAATGGCTTCAGATGCTTCTACTGGACCGATTCAACACAGGCATGGTGATACCAAATCCATCGAAGCAGTGTAATGGGTGATCCCAATAATGATGTCGATGATGATGAGATTGAGAAAGATGAGTGGAACCAATACTCATCACAATCATACAACAAGGTTAGTGGGCCGAACAAAATGAGAAATGGAAGAAGGATTAGTGTTTCTCACAGGGAAGTCGGTGCTACCTCTCTTCTCCACACAAGTTCCAAGGTGAGCAAGACATCTGAAAAATGATAATATGAATATTTTCTTTTTGTTGTTATGAAAAGAAGACCTTTCCTATATGTTTTCAGATGAGAAAGTTGGCTTTCAGTACAACTGCCAACTAGTTCTAAGAGAAGGAATCTGTGAATGGATATAAGGGCATTATCTTGTTTTGGAATCAATCAAGTTACATAGAATCTCTAAGGCTTGTAATCCAAGTTTGAAGTTTGTTCATTCCAATGGTATCAAAATAGTGTTCGATGTTGTTTTTTCTTCTTAAGAACATGGAGAGGGGTGTCACCCTCCCAAGATTTAATATCGTGTTTAATTTTCGTTCCTTTGAGCGCTGCTTGTCTTCATCAAAGCTTCAAACAAGCACATGCTTAATCTTCTATTCAAAGCCTAGCAAATATGGATGAGTATTTATGCTATGTTTTTGAAGTTTCTGCAATTATACAATATGCTGCTAGAGCCTTCAGGCATCTAGTTAAGGTCATACTTGGTGGCAGGAATACCAATTACCGTTATCCTCAGGTTGCCTATAAGAAAGTGAGGCAGATGACTGTATCGAAGACTTCTCTATAGGTAGACTGATCTGTAATGGTTTTAGTTCTGCAACACATTGTTATGCATCAACTCAGTCAAGAATGTTATACTATCTATCCACACATTATTCAACTATATGCAGCTCAAATTGTCCAAACATGATAAGGAATCCAAGCTTATCCAAAGCAACCTATTAAAGAATATGAAGGGCTACATGATGTTAGAAATACACCCTAAAGAAACAAAGGTGTTTTTGCTCAACAAAGACAAGGACTTTGTACTGTCAGGTAGGGGCATTATGAAAAGGAATGGGGCATAAATACCAGCCAATTGCTGAAAGTTCACCTAATCTTAAGCAATAACTCTAACAGTAGCTAGTGGACATTGTCGAATTCGCCATGCAAGATTGTATCATGACCTGCACTTTGATGTTAGACAATGAAACTAGCTTAATCATAATAAGCATGTCCACAAGAGTTGCGAATGAACCCTTCTGTATGTTTTGCAAGTGCAGTATCTTTTTTTCAATATCATAGATAAGTGTCAGCCTTCCAAAGGGAATTTGAAAAGTTAAGTAGCCGACATCAATTGGGTGGATTTCAAATAAAGCGTATATTCTCCATCTCCATCCCAGCCCTATACCTCTGCCCCCTCCTTGAATGGAGAATGATTTTTTCCTACATTCCTTGCTTTTTTTTTTGAAAAATTGACTATCTAATGTAAGCCCAATTGTATTGAAAAAGCAAAAAAAAAAAATTTGAATCCCAAATCTATCATACATGGTTGGTATTTAAAATATATTAAAAGATCTAAATTTAAGAGTCTAAACTCAATATTTAAAGTACAATAAGAGGTTCAAATTTACATAATTGCATCAGTTATCATGTGTCTGTATATATAATCAATACGATTTATTAAAATTAATCTTCATCCCTAGCACATTTTTAAATATTCGCACCATCTCCACCCTCCATCCCTATTTAATCCCTCCAAACTCATTCTCTTCTCAGTTGTTCTCCACATGGATTAGTTTCTCTGTCCCCATTGCCATCCCTACTGGCTAGTGCCATTTCTTGATGCACTTTATTGCATTTAACCTCACTGATACCATCGTCTTATTCAATGAATATACGAAAGGTTTTATTGATCATTCATCTTTATGCAAGGCAGCCTCTCCAAGGTTATTTCCTCATCATTCTGTTAATAGTCACCAAAACGCTCCCTGCTGCTCTAATTGCCATGTAGAAAAGAACTAGAGATGGTCCAATCTTCCATGATGGGCTTCAATTGTCCATGTTGCTGGTTATCTTGCTGGTTTTATAGTCTACAGAAGGGGTTTCCTACACTGATTTGCATGTCCATGGCGACGACTCAAACCACCAGCAACCCCGGTATCAAACTGCTGCACGAAAAGGGCTTTTCAAGCCTCCAATATCAAAATTGAGAGAATTGATAAAGGGTCTAGTTTGCCCTTGCGAGCATTAAAATCAGGAACTAGATGGGGATTTAGGTGGCCATGAAATATTTTTTTCTCGAGGTTTACCTTAGCTACAAACCAAATGCGTTATGATGGAGCCAGTTGACCCTATAAAGATTAAAAAAAAATTCGACATCTTCAAGACCGTCGGCCCCAAAGGCCGACACCCGAAGACCGACGGCCCCAAAGGCCGACACCCATCGGCCCCAAAGGCCGACATCTCCAAGCCCGACAGCCCCAAAGGCCGACACCAGACGGCCCGAGGCCAACGCCCGACGGCCCCAAAGGCCGACACCAGACGGCCCCGAAGGCCGACACCCGAAGGTCCCAAAGGCCGACACCCGACGGCTCCAATGGCCGACATCTCCAAGACCGGCACCTGCAAGGCCGGCACCTCGAAGATCGACGGCCCCAAAAGCCGACACCAGACGACCCCGAAGGCCGACGCCCGACGGCCCCGAAGGCCGACACCCGACGGCCCCGAGGGCCGACACCCGACGGCCCCAAAGGCCGACACCTCCAAGGCCGGCACCTTCAAGACCGGCACCCTCAAGGCCGAACCTCCAAGACCGGCACCTCCAAGACAGTCGGCCCCAAAGGCCGACACCACCAAGACCGGCACCTTCAAGACCGGCATCTCCAAGATAGGCGGCCCCCGGCGTCTCCAAGCTAGGCGGCCCCAGTTCTCAGCCGGTCACGGCGTCTCCAAGCTAGGCGGCCTCGGCATGTCCAAGCGAGTCGGCCCAGGCATGTCCAAGCGAGTCAGCCCCGACTTGTCCAAGCTAGGCGGCCCCGGCATCTTCCCAGCCGGCCCCGGCACCTCTCAGGCCGGCCCCGGCGCTTCCATCCTAGCCGGCCCCGCCTGATCCAAATCGGCCCCGGCACCTCTCAGCCGGCCTCGGCGCTTCCATCCTAGCCGGCCCCGCCTGATCCAAATCGGCCCCGGCACTCTCAGCCGGCCTCGGCGCTTCCATCCTAGACGGCCCGCCTGATCCAAGTCGGCCCCGGCGCTTCCATCCCAGCCGGCCCCGACACCTCTCGGCCGGTCCCGGCGCTTCCTTCCTAAGCGGCCCTGGCGTCTCCAGTTCCGGCGAGTCATCCAAGGCCATCCCAGGGCGGCCCGACTCGGCCCCGACGTCTCCAGTTTTGCCAAGTCGGCCAAGGCCATCCCAGGCCGGCCCAACTCGGCCCCGGCGTCTCTTGTCCCGCCAAGTCGGCTAAGGCCATCCCCGGCCGGTCCGACTCGGCCCCGGCGTCTCCTGTCCCGCCGAGTCGGCCAAGGCCATCCCCGGCCGGCCTGACTCGGCCCCGGCGTCTCCAGTTCCGCCGAGTAGGCCAAGGCCATCCCCGACCGGCCCGACTCGGCCCCGGCGTCTCCAGTCCGCCGAGTCGGCCAAGGCCATCCCCGGCCCGACTCGGCCCGGCGTCTCCAGTTCTGCCGAGTCGGCCAAGGCCATCCCAGGCCGGCCGACTCGGCCCCGGCGTCTTCAGTTCCGCCGAGCCGGCCAAGGCCATCCTAGGCCGGCCCGACTCGGTCCCGGCATCTCGTCCTGCCGAATCGGCCAAGGCCATCCCCGCCGGTCCGACTCGGCCCCGGCGTCTCCAGTCCCGCCGAGTCAGCCAAGGCCATCCCCGGCCGGCCGACTCAGCCCCGGCGCCTTCAGTTCCCGTCAGATCAGCCCCAGCGGTTCAAGGAACCGCTCTCTGACACGCGCCGCCCGACAGTGCCAGACGCGCGCCGCTCGATAGCGCCGATGCACGCCACCCGACAGCCCCGCCAGCTGATGGGACGTGGCCCACTGACCGGCCCAGATTCACACGAGGGCTCAGCAGATCTTCTGATTCACGCAATCCCACGTGATCATGCCAGAATCAACCCCTATAAAAGGTGAATCCATCCGGTAAACAGGTACACGCGATAACCCCCGAAATCGCCATCTCTACTCTAAAAGGGATTCCTCCTCTCGGAGATCCCTCTTCTCCATACAAAACAGGGCTCACTCGAGCCCTTCTTCAGCTGTGACCTCAGTCACTAACTTGGCCGTCGGAGGGTCCCGCCGGAGCCCCCTCCGGCCCCGGGACTTCTTGCAGGCAATCCGGAGGCGAGGATTCGAGGAGCGCCTCCATTCCCGACGTCCAGGGGAGGTGATCGAGCGTCATCAGATTGGCGCGCCAGGAAGAGGGCATAAGAAAAAGTAGCGAACGTCCTCCCGAGCTACATCTTTCGTCCCCCCTCTTCTTCCAGAAGCCATGGTGGTGACCCGAGCTCAGGACGCCTCCATCAGCTGTCCAGCGGGGCTTCCCCTGCCAACTAGACAGCAGGAGGCCAATCCCCCTGCTGCCGACCCTCCGGTCGCTTGCCCGCCGCCGGACGCCGCTGTCCAAACAGCGGAGCGGCTGGCGACTCTTTCCCAGCAAGTCCAGAATCTCACTGCCATGATCCACGGCCTCCAGCAACAACAGTCGTGGCCACCCAGCATCAAACTGCTTCCCTCGCCAGTCAGCAGTCGGCGAGGGAGGCTCCCCCCGGCGGGAGGCCGGTCGGCGAGAGACCGGCCGACGTCAAGCTTCCCCCAGGAAGCCTCGACGCGAGCCCTCCAAGCGGCCACGGTCCTCTGACCGCGGCCCCAACAAATTTCCTCCCAAGCCACATCATCACGAGGAACCCAGGCGGAAGTCCCGACTTCCGTCTCCATCTCCGTCCGCCTCCTCTTCTTCTTCTTCCTCCGAGCCACCTCGGAGGGCCCCGACGATCAACCGCCAGGCGGAGGAATGCCTGGAGGAGTACAACAGGCGACTAGACGAGCTCGCCAAGAAGATCAACCGTCAGCCGGAGGAAGAGTTCGACACTCGTCCTCCTTACACTCGCCGCATCCTGGAGGAACCGGTTCCCTCGAGATTCCGCTTCCCCCAGGTGGACCCGTACGATGGTACGACCGACCCCCTCGACCACCTCGAAAGTTACAAGGCTATGATGCAAATCCAGGACGCCCCAGACGCCCTCCTCTGCAAGGCCTTCCCCGCAACTCTGCGGAAGGCCGCACGTGCATGGCACTCACGCCTGCCCCCTCACAGCATCGACTCCTTCCGGAGCTGGAGAGGGCATTTTTGGCCCACTTTGACGCCTGCCGCTAGATCCCAAGGGTGGCAGACAGCCTCTTCTCCGTCCGCCAGAAGGAAGGAGAGTCACTGCGGGACTTCGTGTCCCGATTCAAAACCGCCGCCCTCGAGGTCTACCATCTCGACGATTCGGTGGCCTCCCTAGCGCTGAAGCGGGGACTCCTTCGTCCCGCTTCACCTTCTCCCTGGATAAGAAGCCCCGAGCTCTTATTCTGACCTCCTCCTCCGGGCCCAGAAGTACATCCGTGCCAACGAGGCTGACTCGTCCAGAAGGGAAGCCGGCAGGAGTTCCAATAAGAAGCCAACCCCCACGGAACCAGCTGAGGGACGATCCAGGCAGCCCGAGCCGCCCAGTCGCTTTGACCAACGGCCCCAGGCGCTGGTTCCTAAGGGGCGGTTTACTCCTCTCACGGCTCCGATCTCCCACATCCTGCTAGAGATTGAGGAGGAGCCGTACTTTCAACGCCCACGTCCCCTAAAGTCAATAAACCCCCACAACAAAGAGCTTTACTGCCGGTATCACCAAGATTGTGGGCATGACACCGAAGATTGCCGCCAGTTGAAGAAGGCCATTGAAAAGTTTGTCCAGCAGGGCCACTTGGGCAAGTTCGTTCGAGGAAACCTCACGGCCCAGGTGCGTCGGCACCTCCAGCGCCTCAGATTTGCCTCAACAATGCCCCAACGGAAGGAACAATAGCATGACCTCATGAGGGGCGAGCAGCAGCTCGGGAAGCCGACGGAAGGAAGCAAGCTGGCATCAAAATGGGAAGCTTCTCCCCTACATTCGGAACGCGGACGGTACTCTCAGTAGCTTGCTGATCCTTTAATAAAGTATTATTCAGAATATCCTTGTCTTATCACGTCTTGGGATGAGTGTATTTCTTAGACAGAGACCAACTCCGCGTTGGCAACAAAGACCGACTCCGCGTCGGCGCCAAAGACCAACTCCGCGTTGGCACCAAAGACCGGCTCCGCGTCGGCAACAAAGACCGACTCCGCGTTAGCACCAAAGACCGACTCTGCGTTGGCAACAAAGACCGACTCCGCGTCAGCACCAAAGACCAACTCCGCATTGGCACCAAAGACCGACTCCACGTCGGCACCAAAGACCAACTCCGCGTTGGCACCAAAGACCGACTCCGCGTTGGCACCAAAGACCGGCTCCGCATCGGCAACGAAGACCAGCTCCGCGTCGGCACCAAAGACCGGCACCTCTAAGGCCGGCACCTCCAAGACCGACGGCCCCCAAAGGCCGACACCCGACGGCCCCAAAGGCCGACATCTCCAAGACCGATGCTCAAGACCGACGGCTCCAAGACCGACAGCCCCAAAGGCCGACACCCGACGGCCCCAAAGGCCGACATCACCAAAGACCGGCTCCGCGTCGGCAACAAAGACCGACTCCACGTCGGCACCAAAGATCGACTCCACGTCGGCACCAAAGACCGACACCGCGTTGGCACCAAAAACCGACTCCGCGTCGGCACCAAAGACCGGCTCCGCGTCGGCACCCAAGACCGGCTCCTTGTCGGCACCCTCAAGCTCAAGACCTGCGGATTCCAATCAACGGAGTTTCCTGGGGGGCAGACAAACCCCAAGCTGGTTCAAAGGTAGCTCACTGGCATCGCGGCCCACGAGACACCACTCGGCCCCGGCACGGCGGTGCCCCTGAGTCGGTTAAGACCCTAAAGGCCCCGTACCCCGCTGAGTCGCCCCTCGCAGTGGTTCTCACACCCCCGAGGCGGTTCAAAAGGAACCTGACGCTCTCAGCTCTCAGGTCACCCTCCTGGGTTCAAAAGACTTCCAGACCCCATGTTGGGAGAGGATTACTAGCCGCCCTCAGCTAGCCAAAGAAGGCACGCAGACGTCCATCCAAGGCAGCGCAAGGTGCCAAGGTAACAGTTCTACACTCCTTTCGCTTAGCTGGTGCAGAGCATGCAAGCTCAAGGAGTGTGGGGGGCATTTGATGGATCCAGTTGACCCCATAAAGATTAAAAAAAATTTTGACATCTCCAAGACCGTCGGTTCCAAAGGCCGACACCCAAAGACCGATGGCCCCAAAGGCCGACACCCGTCGGCCCCAAAGGCCGACATCTCCAAGACCGACGGCCCCAAAGGCCGACACCAGACGGCCCCGAGGGCCGACGCCCGACGGCCCCAAAGGCCGACACCAGACGGCCCCGAAGGCCGACACCCGATGGCCCCAATGGCCGACATCTCCAAGACTGGCACCTGCAAGGCCGGCACCTCGAAGACCGACGGCCCCAAAGGCCGACACCAGACGGCCCTAAAGGCCGATACCAGACGGCCCCGAAGGCCGACACCATACGGCCCCGAAGGCCGACGCCCGACGGCCACAAAGGCCGACACCAGACCGCTCCGAAGGCCGACACCCGAAGACCGTCGGCCCCAAAGGCCGACATCCAACGGCCCCAAAGGCCGACACCTCCAAGGCCGGCACCTCCAAGACCGGCACCTCAAAGGCCGGCACCTCCAAGACAGTCGGTCCCAAAGGCCGATACCACCAAGACCGGCACCTTCAAGGCCGGCATCTCCAAGACAGGCGGCCTCCGGCGTCTCCAAGCTAGGCGGCCCCGGTTCCCAGCCGGCCACGGCGTCTTCAAGCTAGGCGGCCCCGGCATGTCCAAGCGAGTCGGCCCAGGCATGTCCAAGCGAGTCGGCCCTGGCATCTTCCCAGCCGGCCCCGGCACCTCTCAGGCCGGCCCGGCGCTTCCATCCTAGCCGGCCCTGCCTGATCCAAATCGGCCCCGGCACCTCTCAGCCGGCCCCGGCGCTTCCATCCTAGACGGCCCCGCCTGATCCAAGTCGGCCCGGCGCTTTCATCCCAGCCGGCTCCGGCACCTCTTGGCCGGTCCCGGCGCTTCCTTCCCAAGCGGTCCCGGCGTCTCCAGTTCCGGCGAGTCATCCAAGGCCATCCCAGGCCGGCCGCCGAGTCGGCCAAGGCCATCCCCGGCCGGCCCGACTCGGCCCCGGCGTCTCCTGTCCTGCCGAGTCGGCCAAGGCCATCCCCGGCCGGCCCGACTCGGCCCCGGCGTCTCCAGTTCCGCCGAGTCGGCCAAGGCCATCCCAGGCCGGCCCGACTTGGCCCCGGCGTCTCCAGTTCCGCCGAGCCGGCCAAGGCCATCCCAGGCCGGCCCGACTCGGCCCCGGCGTCTTCTATTCCGCCGAGCCGGCCAAGGCCATCCCCGGCCGGTCCGACTCGGCCCCGGCGTCTCCAGTCCCGCCGAGTCGACCAAGGCCATCCCCGGCCGGTCGACTCGGCCCCGGCGTCTCCAGTTCCCGCCAGATCAGCCCCAGCGGTTCAAAGAACCGCTCTCTAACACGCGCCACCCGACAGCGCCAGACCCGCGCCGCTCGACAGCACCGACGCGTGCCGCCCGACAGTCCCACCAACTATGGGACGTGGCCCACTGATCGGCCAGATTCACGCAAGGGCTCAGCAGATCTTCTGATTCACGCAATCCCACATGATCATGCCAGAATCAATCCCTATAAAAAGGTGAATCCACCGGTAAACAGATACGCACGATAACCCCCGAAATCGCCATCTCTACTCTAAAAGGAATTCCTCCTTCCGAAGATCCCTCTTCTCCACACAAAATAGGGCTCACTCGAGCCCTTCTTCAGTTGTGATCTCAGTCATTAACTTGGCCATCGAAGGGTCCCGCCTAAGCTTCCTTCGGCTCCGGGACTTTCTTGCAGGTAACCCGAAGGCGAGGATTCGAGGAGTGCCTCCGTTCCCGACGTCCAGGGGAGGTGATCCAGCGTCATCACGTTACATGTTAGATATTTGCAGCAGGCCTAAGATAGAGTTTTGCTTGAACTAACAAGTACGAAAGTGATTAAAATAAAACGGTATCGGGGATGAAAGATAATGAACTATAGAACTACGGTTGATCGGGATTTCAAAGGGGATTAGGGTTTTTTTTGTTGAAAAAAAAATTGAGATTTCCCAATAATGTCAGAAAAAGATCAACCATGAGAAAGAAAATAAATAATGGAGTTCCCAACGTCTAACCTTCTGAAGTGCTTGCCGGTTTCCCTTCCAGAGACTACAATAGAGCGATGGAATCATTAGAAAGCGATGACGGAATTCTCAGAGCATTTGAGAAGAGGAATAACTCGGCGACGGTGAATTCGTCACCGATGGGCGGGTACGTGGACGGTGGCGACGCGCGAGTCCGACGTCCAACGCGAGGAGTCGTAGTCTCAGAGCCCAACGAGCCAATGACCCTGGTAGGGTGTCACGTGATAGCCGTCAGGTGGAGTCTCAACGAGGCTCGGTCAATTTATGGAAGCATCACGTGCTCGTTTTTTTGTAACTTGCCACCAGTCCTCGATAGGGAACCAATGTGTAATAATCGTTAGGCTAAGTTGCCACATTTTTCTTCTATTTTAATCTTTTTTAAAAAATATTAATTTTTAAAAATATGATGATCATAGAGATAATAATTACAATAGAGGCATTTGAGATGATAAGCCTATAAATGATATAACAAAGGTGAAAAACACGGATAGCTTTGTAACAACCAGGGCCCAAAACACGGATAGCTTTGTAACGACCCGCAATACCCATGAATTCGTTATGTTACAAGAAAGCAAGATGGACAAGGCTCATGCCAACTTGGGCCACCACAGTCCAAAAAGGATCCAATTGGTACTTGTCCATCTTACTTAACTGGTTATAAACCATTTCATCCTTCCTAAATTATCCGATGTGGGACTAATTGGGAGGGGCATCACAATCTACCCCCCTTAAAGGGGCGACGTCCTCGTCGCCAGAGGCACATGATCGTATCCATCAGGCAATCAGGACGGTCAGGACTCTAGAGGTATCTTCTATCAATATAGCACTTTGCCTGTGTGGCACTTGACTACCTCTAAAGGTGCTCCGGAGCCTCCACAGGCTCAAGAGGTGTCTTCTATCAATGTAGCACTTTGCCCTGTGTAGCACTTAGCTCCTGCACAGGCAGGACTCTAGAGGTGCTCCCCCTACAGGCTCAAGAGGTGACTCCTTATTGATGTAACACTTTGTTCTGTATGGCACTTAGCTCCTGCACTTCCGGCTAGTGCATGGCTCTGATACCATTTTGTAACGACCCGGGCCCTGGGCCTGCAACACCCATGGATCTATTCTGTTACAAGAAAGCAAGACGGACAAGGCTCACACCAACTTGGGCCACCACAATCCAAAAAGGATCCAATTGGTACTTGTCCATCTTACTTAACTGGTTATAAACTATTCCATCCTTTCTAAATTATCCGATGTGAGACTAATTGAGAGGAACATCACAAGCTTAAGATGATTGAGATGAAAAAAATATTGAGATGAAAAAAATAGCGATGACAATAAATAGCAAGAACACTAGTGATATATTGGAGACAACAATGATAATGGTAATGATTAAGTTGTTGAGTTGTTTGTATTATCAAAAGCTATTTTATAAATTATTATTAATTTATATTTATTATTATTATTATTATTATTATTATAGTTATTATATATTGATTATTATAATATAATAATGATAAAAATAACAATACTATAATATAATTTTTTATTAGTTGATAATTATGTTATAGTATATTATTAGAAATTATAATACCACTATTTTAATAATAAAATATTATGATATTATGATATATATTAGTAATATTATAAAATTATAATGTAATATAATTTTATAATATTATATTATATACTATATTATAACATTATATAATACTATAATATTATTACATTATACTATAACTATTATAATATAATAATAGTAATATATAGTATTATTATGACTTTATTATAATGTATTACTTTTATTATTAGTTAATAATTATGTTGTAATATATTATTAAAAAGTACAATATCATTATTCTAATAATAAAATATTATAATATTATGATATTATTTCAATAAAAAAATTCTTATGATAGGTCATGTACTCGATGAGAAACATAAAAATGATTTAATAATAATATTATTATTACATTAACATAATATGTTATAACATTATATAGTACTGTAATGTTTTATATTCTATATATTATTTACACTAATTATAGCTATAGCAATTACTTTATACAGCATTTGTTATGTTATATTATCTTATAATTATTACATTATATAATTTAATATTATATTATATTTGGAAAAAAAGCTTAGATAAGTTGAGTTGAGTGGAGTATAATTTTATATTATATTATTTATTTTAATAATTATTTAATATTATTGTGTTGTAATATTAAATTTGATTATTTTTATGTTTCAAAATGTATTGTAGCTTAATATGTGGTGCAACATGTAAGATAGCATGATGCAATGAACTTATATGGCTTGTATGCGTAAGAAAACAAAATCCATGGATATGCATGAAATAAAAATTAAAAAAATAATGTCATTGGTGCAGCACTGTAAGTAAAGAGATGAGTTTAAATGCGTGTATCGTGCAAATGACATCTGTCAATATTATCCATATGTCAATGTTGCATGGAGACAGTTAAGGCGATATAAGAGAGGAAAGAGAGAATAAAAGAGATTCAGAAGAGTTAAGCATCTTAGATCATTAATTCAACATTGGACTTATATATGAAATAATTATATGTTGCGGAATGTCAAATAAGGTTAAGCCTCATTAAAAGTGATCAGCTAAGGTTTCGGTGATTTAAATTTTAATGTATCTGATAGGGTGTGGGCCTTTAATATATAGAAATCTAAGGGATGATTTCTATTTTTATGATGGACTAAAATAGAAATACCAAAAGATAATGATTAAGTTATCTATATATAGCAATTATGGTCCTCGAATCGTACATATGACTTTCTTCTCTAAATCCTATCATCAGAAAAAAAAAAATCCTAGAAAAAAAAATCCAAATGATTCTCTGGAAGAACGTGCTGATATGGAAGGCCAACCGCACAACTCTACTCTAAAGAATAATAAACAATAAGGATCTGGCCAACCGCACGGCTTTGAAGAGTAATTAAACAATATGGATTCAGGTACGCTTATGTTTACTATTTATTGATTCTTAATGACTGAACGTGAATGATTTTTGGGCTTTTTGACGATGGTTTTCATAAAAGATTTAGGTTTAATTTCTAATAAAGCCATCAAACAAGGGGCAAGGTGAGAGAGCATCCAGGGTATGGCACCCTAAACTCATCACTTAGACTGGGCTTGTCATATAAACATATGCTCCCAAATGGTAAGCTCCTAAAGTATGCAAGATCTATATATGTGATGATTCAATTAAACAACTGATATTAAAGTCTAAATATATGATACAATGGATACGTAACTCACTTTAAAAATTCTTGATCAATCCATGCAACTAAGCATTTTATAATCCTAAAAATTAAAAAAAAACAATAATGAGAGCTCACAACTTAACAAGAAATCCCTATACAAATGCACCAGCAATAACTACACAATAATATAATAATAATAAATTATAGCTTTGATACATTTTATAAGCAGTGGTATTTAAAATTTTGTGAAACAATTTTATCAATACTCAAATAATTAATCACTCAATCATGATTCATCGAACATTAGTCTTGTGTACATAACCATATTTTTAAATAGTTTTTTTATACCACATGTGATCAGAATATACATCTTTCTTGATTTAATTACATATTATTATTGTTATCATGATTAGGACCTAACAATATATCCCATTACCGATATTAAATATAAATATTGCTATGATTCAATCCGCAATGAAGATGTCACACTTTAGTCTATGGCATGACAAACTTATGCTTTAACTTAGGATAGGCAATGTTTACATTACTTAGTCCAATGCCTGAATTTTAATTATGGATATAGCTGCATAATATAGATTGATACAATCATAATCAACAAATAAATGTGTAAGAAGATCCTTACCTTAATCGAGGTACAAAATCAAAAGTATTAACTTAACTACAGACCCACCTAATGCCATTGATTACTTAAAAATAATTTTGGTGCAATAACAATTAAATTAATATTTTAATTAGTTAAACCATTGATCCATACTTTTCTAATCTTCTGATTTTTCAGGAAATCAATCTATTTCCTCAACCTTAACTCTAAATTTCCTATAATTGGATATAGAAATTATAAACTAATGAATTAATTTTTCACAAAATAAGGGTAAAAATTTACCTTATTAGCAGGCTGGAGAGGGTACCCTCGCTGACCCACTCGAGATCCAGACTACTACCCACAAAATTAAGACAATCCAAATTAGAAAGATATTTTAAGATAGAAAGAGAGTCCAAAGATCTTCACTAATCTGGATTGAGAGCATAGTCCTAGGGTCAAACTAAACAAAGGACCAAGAGGGACAAGGAGAAACGAACCCAACTGGGGCCAACACACGAGGCGGAAGAGCGTAGTCCAAACTTGACTCAACTAAAGGCTAGAGAGAGAGAAACTGAGAGGGAATAAAAAATAAAATGAAAAAAAAAATTGAAAAAGAGGAGGTGGACGGCGTTGAGGAGGGGCACCATCCCTGCTACGCCGCATTATGTGGCCACATGAGAGGGAGGGGAGTTGGGAGAGGAGGGAGAGGGACAGAGGGATGGGGAAAGAGAGAGATGGGGGCTGAGAGAAGAAGAAGAAGAAGAAGGGAGGGAAGAGGGACAGAGGCTGAGGTCTTATTGGAGGTTTGTTGGATGAAAAGGATTAAAGAAGAAAAAAAAAAAAAAAAGGGAGAATCATAAAAACTCATGTTTAGAAGGAAGATGAAATAAAAAGGGACGAATATGAGAGATCTCATTCTCCTTCATTGCCTTTGCAAGGTTAATTTTTATCCCTGAGTAAAGTTAGTAAAGAGGGGGAGAAAAAAATATTTTATAAAATTTATCATTATTATTTCCTTCTCTTCTTTCCAATAAGAAGAAGGTTGTAACCCTACTTCCCCACCTTTCTCCTCTCCTTCCTTTTTTTCTTTTAAATTCAAATCTTAAGTGGCTGGCTTTCGGTAGCTGTGTAACATAGCTAGCTGTTGACCAACAGTTATCAAAAATAGATCTTTAAATATAATCTTAAAATCCTATATAGCGGGATTAAATTGCTTTATGAACCACAAATAGTTAAAAAAATAAATTAGATATCGATGTATCCCTATATATATATACACACATCCCTGTCCTAAATAGAGCAGAATGAAGGAAGCAAATTTATGTAGTCGATCCCATATAGCTGGAAAAAGGCTTAGATAAGTGAGTTGAGTTAGCATATATATATATATATATATATATATATATATCCATATTTATTTAAATAAATAAAAATACAGATTAAATATTAAAAATATAATATAAATGACTATAATTAAATTTGCTAAACTTTATGACCACCCAATTCCCTCAATGGCTAGTAAATTCAATCAACCACATCTTCATATATATATATATATATATAGTCACTTTGAGTGTTATGCAGTATTAAGTAAAATTATAAATAAAACTCTATAGTTGGTTCATATAGTTATTGGTTCATATCCATATCTATTTCTCTTTCATATATAGTTGTCGTTATGATAAAGATATATAAATTTAGGTGATCAAGCCCAGATGGATGCATGGTGTCTGGTCTATTCTCTCCAGTTTGTGTTTGAGCGGAGTGGTGCAGTTTAAACACTCATCACCATTTGTGCCAGTGCCAAGGTTGGATGACTTAATATATAGGGGTTAACACATACATTGTTTGTCCCATCGTGTACGGTCACCCACTTTGTTTGATGCATGGATGGTGGATAATTGAGCTGCTAAGATCCATCCAAATTCTAACCTAATAAGAACTTCAAGTAGGTGATGATGCTAGATCTCATCATATTCTTGAAATTTCAAGCAACAAAGTTAGAATCAACATATTTTGTTTGCTCTCACGTATATATACATCGCCAAAACGACATCTAATAACACTTAAAATAAAAAACACCAGCGATGGATAGCAGAGTTCATTGCATAATTGTTCTACAACACCAAAGAAAGACCCGAAGAAACAGCAGGAAATTAAGAAGGAAATCATGGATCAGTGATATCTTGGGTGTAGATATAATCCGTGTGAGCTTCCATCCACTTTCCCACCACACATTGATTGTTGACACCTTCGCATCCTTCTTTACCAGTGATAAGCTCCTGTGTAGAGATAATCAAAAAGAAAGAAAAAAAAAGAAGAAGAATAAGAGGAGAGAGAGAGAGAGCCTTACATGAGAGGAAGAAGCATGAGTTGGTTTGTTAGACACCATGACCAACTTTCTTGAATCCGATGCAGAAGTTAGCAGAAGAAGGCATAGGAGAAAGAACACCCTTGCCATTTCTCTTTCTTTCTTCGAGTTGCCTTCTTTTTTTTTTCTTTTTTCCTTCGACAACGAACTAAAGAACGCGTGAATCTGGATGATGGATAATGGGTGAATGGCGAGTGGCGTATTTGAGACAACCATTTGAACCAAAGCCAACTGGGTCACAAATACTGTGCAGCCCCAGGCTCATCAAAGAAAAGTTTAATATAGCTGACAAAGTTTGGGAAGGGGCGTGCGATGGGACGAAGAAGTAAATGGCGTTGAAGAAAAGAGTGCATAACATCCATTCAAAGTCAACATCGACATCCATAGCGAGCCGTTTCTCTCTGTTTTTTTCCTAACGATCGTATTCATGGCACTGTGGGGTGGTGGTAGGTGTCTTTTTTGAGATGATATAGCCTTCGAGCTTCTCTTGGTCTTGGAACGCTTCGCTAATGGAACAGCGTCAAAAGTACAGCTCTTCTTGGCAGTTTGGTGAAATGATATTGATTGTGTTTATCGTCTAGCTTTGACTTCAAAGCTCTCTAGAAGGATGAGGTTAGGCTAATGGCAATCTCTAGTCATCCGAACCATTAATAGAAGGAGGTGATCATTGGTGGTTGGTGAGCTGCAATAGATGTGGCCACATGCAGCCATTCCTGTTTGCATTGTGTTGGCCTGGGGGCCATTAATTCGTCCACACGATATCCCAAGAGTCCCTGAGACTCTACGGCTGAAGGACGCTTCGTAGGTAATTCCTCCGACTTATCCGCTAGTGATAGTCTTCTTTAAAAAGAAGACCGAAGGTGTCTTCGTCATGAGATCTTCTGAGTTAGAGATCCGAGGGTCACGAAAGGCTCTTCCTCCTCTCCCTCATCGGTGCTACGGCTTAGGGGCGTGGACATACAGGGGACTCTGGTAGCCCCCGACGACCGACGATCCTGCTTCCGCTGCTGCCGATATTGAGGTATGTCCATCATTATCGGTATATCCTTTATATTTGGTTCCTTCATTGGTATCAAAGCCTCGTCGGTTATCACCAGTGAGGAGAGAGGTTGTTGAGGAATTAGCCATAGGTGTTGCTGTAATTTCAAAAAAAAAAAAAAAAGGGAAGGTTTCGCTGCAGCCATGGGTGCAGCAGCGGACCTCGAAAGCACGGAAAGGCAAGGAGGCTGCTGGGATGTTCTTCTCCGGCCTTTTGCGATCCTTTCCACTTCTTTCCTAGATGGCTTTCTTTTCTCGGCTGTGGGCCTAACGCATTGTCCGCTGCCAGATTCCATCCCAGGTCTGTCTTTCGGGTCGCCGTATCGTTCGGCATCTTTCCCGGCCGCTGGAGGGCTGGGGATGATCTGACTGCTCTGACCGCCACCAAGTGGGCGGCGGCAGAGTCGGTTGTAGCATGATTTGATGGCATTTTATTTTCTTGGATCATAGTGTATAATCCATCGGTTATTTGAGTTGATTGCACCACCTGTAAATAGTTTGAAATCCAAGGATAATTTCATTACCCAACCAACAACCAATAATAAAAAATAAATAAATCAAAGGGAAAAGGGAGGTGTTGTTACTGTCGTTCAGCATTTGAAAGGTCTTCGGGGTGTTGTTACTGTCGTTCAGCATTTGAAAGGTCTTCCACGTGGCGCTCAGTGCTGGCCACGTGCAGCTATGTAGCGGAAACGTGGCAGCTAAGTGATAAATCGTAAAAAATCAAAAAAATTTATATAAATATCATAAAAATTCATAGAATATCTTAGAAAATTTATTAAAAATTTTCTTGCTGTGGCATGATGGTTTATGCTCTGTGCATGAATATTTTTATTGCCATTTGTTTGATTTTTCTTGTAAATTTTTTCTGGATGCATAATTATTTATGCTTAGTGTACAAATATGATTTATGCATAATTCTGCATGTTATTTATGTTGACATAATTATTTATGCTTAGTGCATGAGAGGATTTATGTCAAATGCTATGTATTTTCTGCGAGCATGTTTATTTATGACTTGGTGCATAAATAATATATTATTATAAATTATATCTTTAGTTGGCATGAAAAATATGCTTGTTGTAGCATATGTTTGCGTTGCGGATTTGTTCCTACATTGGTTTTGTGGATAATATAGATATGTTCTATGAAAATTTATCAGATTCTATGTTCCATCTTATTAAATGAGTGATGATTATGAGCTTAGCAAAATTTTCGATCTCATTTATAAGAAGGAATATTTGTAATCTGATTATTTTTCTAGATATCAGTATACACTGATATGTGCTTAATGTCCATACCTTGCTTGACTAAATGCAGTGATGGCCTCCAAATCTGTGATAGCTGATCTCAACAAAGGTGAGAAGCTAGATGGACAAAACTATGAAATGTGGCATAGAAAAATCCAATACCTGCTGAATGAATTAGAAGTCTTGGAGACCCTGACAACTAGTATGACACCACCAGCCCCTGGCACTACTGAGCAACATAGCCTTGATCGGGAAGCCTATGACAATTGGATCAAGAAAGATCATTGTGCATACTTTACCATGTTGAGCAGCATGCACAATGATCTTATTGGCAACTTTGAGCATTGTCAGGCTGCTCAGGATATGTGGAACCAGCTCAAGATCAGGTTTGGTCAAATTTCGGCCACAAGGCTACGTGCCTTGAACCTTAGATTCATACAGTATGTGAAGGATCCCGATCATTCCATGTCGACCCACCTTCGTGTGATGGGAAACATGATTAGGGATATGAAGGATGCTGGAGTTGACCTTACTGATGAGCAACAGGTCCTAGCAGTGATTCGTTCACTGCCTGACCCTCAGTGGAGTCAGATGAAGCTCTTGATGACTCATAGTGAGCACATCATGACTTTTGAGGATATTGCTCGTCACCTTGAGCTAGAGGCTAAGCGTATTGAGACTTCCCTCCCTTCGGTCTATATGGTTACTGGTGAGTCTTCGAGGCCCAGGAACAAAAAAAAGGGAAAGGCACGTCACAGGAGTACTCAGGGATATAAAGGAAAAACTGTGGCCAAACCTAAGAGAGGACGTCGAGGGGGCAAGAGAGATGTGATAAAGATTAAGTGCTACAACTGTGGAGCTAAAGGCCACTTTGCTCGTGATTGCACTGAGCCAAAAAAGGTATGCTCCATATTAAGCTCTATCTATGTTTGTTTATATGCATTAGTTGCTGACACTCTCCCCGATTGGATTGTAGATTCGGGAGCGAACAAACATATAGTGCGAGATCGAGCTTTTTATGGATTTTCACCAGATACCTATAAATACCCAGTTTATCGTGCTTGGGAACGGTCTACGTGAGCAGGTTTTAGGTGTAGGAGCATATCGTGTTACGCTTCGTGGTGGACATGTGTTGATCTTACATGATGTTTTGTATGTCCCAACTATCCTGTATAATCTTTGTTCTGTTCTTGCTCTATTGGCACTTGGTTACACTTTTAGTTTTTTTGGTGACGTATGTCAGTCTATCTGGATGGTATTTTGTCCTTTTGTGGATATTTGTCACAAGGGTTCTTTAGACTTGATGTTGAATTGTGTGCTTCTTACTCCTCTGTTTCTTGTGCTTCTATTCCTCCTGTGATGATAGTTTTCTTTAGCATGCCAGACTTGGTCATGTGGGCCAAGATAGGATGGCACGTATGGCTAAAGCAGGGCTATTAGGCCCTCTTACCAAGATAAGTCTACCTGTGTGCGAGTCTTGTCTAGCAGAAAGGCAACAAGAAATCTTTTTGGTAAGGCTACTAGGGCCTCTCATCCATTAGAGCTAGTTCACTCTGATATCTGTGGACCCATGAGTGTCAAGGCACGCCATGGCGCTTCCTATCTCCTCACATTTATAGATGATTTTTCGCGATTTGGGTATGTGTACCTGATCTTCCACCGCTGTGAAGTGCTGGATTGTTTCAGACGATTTTTAGCTGTGGTAGAAAATCAGAAGGAAAGGTCTTTGAAGACTCTTCGGACTGATAGAGGTCGCGAATATCTATCTGAGCAATTCCAGCGGCTTTGTGAGGAAAAGGGGATACGCAGGCAGCTTACCATTCTTAGGACACCGCAACAGAATAGTGTTGCCGAGCGTCGCAAAGGACTTTACTAGACATGGTTAGGTCGATGATGGCGCAAGGCAATCTTCCAATCAGTTTTTGGGGAGATGTGCTGTTGACTACTGCCTACATCCTTAACCGTGTCCCTAGTAAAATGGTACCCTCCACTCTATATGAGCTATGGCATGGCACGCGACCCTCTGTGGATCATTTGCGCCCTTGGGGCTCAGCAGGATATGTTCACAATGCCTCCCATAAGTTGGGAAAGCAGGGTACTAAAGCCAGCAAAAAGGTATTCATCAGGTACCCTAAGAATTCAAAGGGTTACGTGATGTATGGTGCACATTCTGATAGAGGGTTGACTGAAGTGGAGTCCAGAGACATGGAGTTTCTAGAGAATGAATTCCCGAGCATTGATGAAATTAGAAAGGACCTGTCCCTATATGAGTTACAGGAGGACCTTCCTACTATCTCTGGCGAGGGAGGAGATTTTCGACCTATCTCAGAGATCGCCACGGATAGTGGGAATGCTAGGCCCAGTGGGAGTGTCGCACCAGACAGTGGGAGCGCACAAGCTGAGCCTAGTAGGAGCTCACCTATGAGGGTTGATGCACCACCTGAGAGCGGTCCTCAGGGTTCATATCCGTAGTTACGGAGAAGCAAACGTGGTCATATTCCACGATGACATTTTGGGATCGAAGGGAATGTATTTCTCTGCACTCCGTTGGATCCAGATGAGTCTGCTTCTATTGAAGAGGTGCTCGATTCACCTGCTCATAGTGAGTGGCAAGCTGCTATGGAAGATGAGATGGTATCGATGGCCAAGAATCATGTGTGGGACTTGGTAGACCTTCTGCCTAGACGTAAATCTATAGGAAATAAGTGGGTCCTTAAGATTAAGCATAAGGCTAATGGGTCAATTGATAAGTACAAGGCTCGTCTTGTGGTGAAGGGCTATACCTAGATGGAGGGTGTAGACTTTGAGGAGACATTTTTTCTGTGGTGAGATTTGCCTTCATTCGCCTGATCCTAGCTATTGTAGCCCATTTAGATTTGAAGCTATATCAAATGATGTTAAAAGAGCGTTTCTTAATGGAAGCCTGGATGAAGAGATCTATATGGATCAACCCTTGGGCTTTGTGACCAAAGGACAGGAGGGCAAAGTGTGCCACCTTAGAGGATCCATATATGGTCTCAAGCAGTCATCTAGGCAATGGTACCTCAAGTTTCATGAAGCCATTACATCGATTGGCTTAGATATGATTGAGGAGGACCACTGTGTGTACATTAAGAAATCAGACGATGGGATTCTGATCTTGGTGTTGTATGTAGATGACATCCTAATTGCTGGGAGTTCTATTGGAGTGATCAATGCCACTAAGGAGTGGATATCCTCTATCTTTGAGATGAAGGATATGGGTGAGGCGAATTTTGTGCTGGGAGTGAGGATCCTAAGGAATCGTGCTAAGAGGTTTCTTGGTTTGTCACAAGAAACATATATTGAGAAAGTCTTAAGACGATTCCGAATGCACTATTCTAAACCCGTTGATACCCCAATAGAGAAGGGCTGTACTTTAAGCATCGATCAGTGCCCTAGAACTGATGAGGAGAGAGAAAAGATGAGCAAGATCCCCTATGCTAGTGCAGTAGGGAGCTTGATGTATGTTATGTTGTGTACTTGTCTTGACATTTTCTTTGCAGTCGGCTTGGTTAGCTGATATCAAAGTAATTCAGGACTTGCTCATTGGGTTGCAGTTAAAAGGATTTTTCGTTACCTTCGTAGTACTGCTAATCTCACCCTATGCTATCAGGGTGAAGATTTGACATTAAAGGGTTTTTGTGACTCTGATTAGGCAGGTGATAGGGACGAGCGTAGATCCACCACAGGATATGTGTTTATCTTTGAAGGTGGAGCTGTCACTTGGTGCAGTAAGAAACAAAGCTGTACCGCCCTATCCACCATGGAAGCCGAATATATTGCTTGTTCGGCTGCTGTCAGGAGGCTGTGTAGCTGAGGAGGTTCTTGAGGCGACTTGAGATATCAGCTACTCCACATAAGGCTATTCAGATCGGTTCTGATAGTATGGTAGCATTACAATATGCTAAGGATCCTAAGTACCATGGAAGGACCAAGCATATTGACATCATATATCACTTCATTAGAGACATGGTCAAGCAAGGAGAAGTTATCCTATAGCATATTTCTACTGGCAGGATGCTGGCTGATCCTTTTACGAAGCCTATTCCTAGGAATATGTTCCAGGCTCATGTGAGGGGTCTAGGTCTGTATAGAATGTGACAGACCGTGATATATTTCAGACTTATGTAGGAGTTTGTGTCTGTTCTTTTTGTTGTCAGATAGGGATTGTATGGACATCAATGACTATGTGTTAAAGTTTATGAAATGTTTATTTTCATTATTATGATGTGTTCATATTTATAGGCACATATGTGTATAAATGTCACAGGCTTAGATCAGAGCACTCACACAGGTGATCTGACACTTTTGTAGTGGGCAGGATGAGACTAAAGTAGCCATTATAGTTGCTTGAGTAGCAATGCATGCGTTGCATATTGCATGGGTTGCGAAATGTGCTACATAAATTATAATGAAAAGATTATAATCAAAGTCGCCTCAGTTTGGACTGAGATGAGACTCAGGAGAGTTGAGTACGGAGCATATATATGCGTGTGCAGCTTATCAATAATGATATGTCCACAGATTTGTACTAAGCCTGTTATAGCCGAACTGAGAGTATTGGTGTGTGCTCGAGTCAGGTAACTTTGTGATGCCTAGACTTGTGTTCGTACGATGTTTGAATATGACATGGCCCATTGAGTGGGAGCTCCATCGTAGCATGTATTACGTTGCATATGCTAAAGTCGACCTTGTAAGGGGTAATGTGAAATATTCCCTCTCCATTATCGTGTGAGCCTTACAACTATGCAGTGTCCTTGGACTTGAACCTATATCATGAAGTTGGAGTACAGGATGACTTCCTTAGCCTTGTCCTCCAGGGTCATGGAATTGATGCGGCCACATGAGACAATCCTATGAAGTCAACTGGACAATAATGGACTGGTATGAGTGTTCAAGGAAGATTATTGCGACCACACCTTATGTTTGTGATCCATTGCCCGGGCAATCATGTATATGAGTTGCATATGATTATAGATACCAACATTATGACTTTGTATTTTTCAAGTGCTGCTCAGGGTAGATCTCTTGAGGGATTGAGAGTGCTTGATCAGGTGTGATCGGATTATGTAGGACACAGACGGGATTGGATTGTATTCATGATCACTGCGTTAGTTATTTATTAACTTAATGCAGTTTATCCACTATGTGTCACTGTTTGTGAGTTTCATCGGGTCGCACACCCCACCGCACTGTAAGTTGAGAGAGTTGAGGTTATAATGTTCCTGTATGGACGAGTGGGAGATTGTTGACCTGGGTGCCATTAATTCGTCCACACGATATCCCAAGAGTCCCTGGAGACTCTACGACTCTTCGGATTCTGAAGGACGCTTCATAGGTAATCCCTCTGGCTTATTCGCTGGTGATAGCCTTCTTTAAAAAGAAGACCGAAGGTGTCTTCGTCATGAGGTCTTCTGAGTGAGAGACGCGTCTGAGGGTCACGAAGGGCTCTTCCTCCTCTCCCTCACCGGTGCTGCGGCTTAGGGGCATGGATATACAGAGGACTCTGGTAGCCCCCGACGACCGACGATCATGCTTCCGCTGCTACCGATATTGAGGTATGTCTGTCATTATCGGTATGTCCTTTATATTCGGTTCCTTCACGTTGCATCAGCTAACTGCCCACACTTGATCCTTACATGTGCCTAATATAATTTTAAAATAAGAGTTATTATATTTTCGAATTGGATGAGGAAGGTTTCGAATATAATCTATTATTTGTATAATTTTAATTGCATTAGTTTTTATCCATTTAATCAATCAGAACTATAAAACCTTAATTCCAAATTAGTAGAGGCTAGTTGCATGATTTCTTTTCTTTCATTATGTATATTTCTTGCATCCCTTGTGACATATCACAAGTACAAGATATTTGAATAATTCTTTTTAATATATTTATATTCATAAAGTATAATTATAGTTTTACACTGGTTATTAACTTACCGTAATTCTTCCCTTTTGTTCATAGTTGTGAGACTCAACCGGACATTGACCTGGTTAAGGGCTCGGATCATCGGGTCACTGGTTCAACCATTGATCAATTATATTAATAAAAATAATTTTTTAATAAAAAATTAAGGTTAACATAATAATAAAATCCATGATCCCATCCAGTTTGGGTTGGATTGATTGGTTCACGAGTAAATCAGATGGGTTGACCGGATTATTTCGGATCATACATCCAATTTTATGTTAGAATCAGACCAGCTTGGCCTTTGGGTCCAGATTCAATCGGTCCAACTGGCCAGTTCGGTCCGATTCTGACAACTATGCTTTTGTCTGACTATATATAAAACTTTATACATAAGCAAAGTTTTCAACCACTTAATCAAATAGTTCAATTATGTTTTCTCTCAAATAACAAAAGAAATCATGCTTTACTATTTTAATCATTATTATTCTATTAATTTGCTAATAACTTTATTTTAAATATAAATAAAACTTAGGTATAATTAGGTGTTTGCCATCATATTTCTTATTGAACAAGTGTCATATTGACGACTATCAAACTTAATGACATGTATTTTCTATCATTTTTCTAATAAATTATAAGCAACAAATGAAATATAAAATTATGCATTAATTTTTTTATTAATTAAAAAAATTAATGACAAATAACTAATGAACCAAACCTAAATTTTGGTCCATTTGAGAATAGAAAGAAATAATTCTAAAGTTCTCCATGTTGATTTTTTTTCCCATTAAGCATATCGGTTAGATACGATTAAGATGGCCCTATTCCATATCGAGGGATTATGTGAATTCCAAATTTGAATCAACGATTAAGATAAACATTCCTCAATCATATCCGTTTGAAGCGCCATCTGTGATGGACAGATAAGGTATAAAAAAATATAAAACAGGAAGGTCCCTGCGCCTGGTCTCTACGAAAGTTTACAGCATCGCTGAGAAAGACCGTAAGGTGTGGAAGAGCCTTACCCTGATCTGATATGAAGAAAAGTCAACCTATTTGCATAGAGTAATGGCTGGATGTATTTATGTATCTATTCATGATTTATATTATTTATCATGATAAAAATATTGTTCCCATATTTCTATAATATAATAGGGATCAATATATATAACTTTATTCTAACACTCCATTGACTTAGACCCGCTCCTACAATCCCTTCACTGTGCACGAACCCAAAGACCCAAACATCTGCGGCCTTTGGATCTTCGCAATTTTCGTGCTTAGACTGACCCCGAAACACGGGTTGTAAAGATTTAAGCAGTCTTCACCTCTTTTATGTGTTGTTTGCTTCCACAAAGATAGCTAGGAACTTCTATTTATTTACCTAGTTGGCCAAAGAACGATGTATTTATTTGGGATTTTTTTTTTTAGACTGAGAATTGGAGGAATCAAATTCCCTCAAATTCATTGAAATAAGAATTGAATAAATACAACAATATTGGTTGTTAAAGCTAGAGTCCATAAATCCTATATGGTTGTATGTTGTTCGAGCAAGCTTGTAGCTGTTCCACATATCGATAACTTTCGTTATATTTGAAGGTTTGAATTTAAAATTAATTTTTTAAGGAATAGTTTTTTTTTTTTCAAAGGAGGGGGGAATTCTTTTGTAGAAATAATCAAGATTAGAAAGATATAAAATAATAGAGGGAAAATCATGAGCTTAAAAAACCCTACTCCTCAAAGCAAGAATTTCTAATTTCATGATTCCAAGGATCATGGTTTTCTAATTCTCAAAAAAAAATAAAAAGAAAGATTCACGGATTTCCAACCATAGAAAATAATGTGGATTTTAGAATCATGAAGCATAATTTTAAAAAGTAATTATAAATTTTTAAACTATGATGATATATCTAGACAAAGATCTTTTAGATTAAGGTAGTGTTTGAAATAGGGGATAAGAGGGGATATCTCCTCTTATTCCCAAAAACCATAACTATAAGGTAATGTTTGAAATAGGGGATAAGAGGAGATATCCGGGGGATATTTCCTCTTATTCCCAAAAGCCATAACTATAAGGGATAGATGGGAATAAAGTTAACCAAAGGGATAATCCATGGTTAACCATGGGATATTCCCTCAATTTATTTCCTAGAGAATGTAGGAATAGCTGGTTATCCCTCCAAATAAAAGTAAAAAAAA
>UESW01004352.1:456545-557999 GCA_900491605.1 Calamus simplicifolius | reverse complement strand
AAACTGAACGACGATGAGACCAAACTAGGGCAGCACTTAAGTCAAAACAGAAAGTTCTTTTATTAAGGAACGACAAACAAACAAGGTACAATAACAACTCCTACGAACCAGGAGCCGCACCAGCCTTTGAGGAGCCCTCAGTTGCACCTGCGGAGGTGTGACTAGGCTCACCTTTCTCCGATATTCTCGCCCCCTCGGCGGCAGTTTGCGATCGTCCCTCAGAAGCTGCAGCTTCGCTGGGACTAGGGGCGGCGCCATGTTCGCCGTCAGAAACATCGACACATTCGTCTTCGTCCTCTTCTTCCTCATCTTCGTCTTCTTCTGAATCTTCAACGCCCAGAAAAGAAAGGTCCCACTCCGGGCGCTCACTAAGAATCCGCTGCTTACACTCTTCCATCCCATGACGGAAGGCGTCAACGCTAATAGCGTCCTGCCTACCCCTGAGAATGGCGTGCTGCGTGTTGGCCTCCGCAGTCTGCTTCTCGGCCTCGATCACTTGGGCCTTCAAAATGGCATTTTGTTCCTCAAGCTCGCTGGCCCGTGCCTCGAGTTCCGAGCTCCTGCTGCGAGTGGACGCGAGCACACCTTGGAGAGCCCGAATCTCCGACCCCATCTTCGCCATCTGGAAAAAGCTGAAATCAATCGGCATCGCAAGGAGCCAGTGGAAAAATAAAGAGGATAAAATGGGAGCATACCTCCTCCTCTCGCCTGGCCAGCCTTTTGGCCAGCTCCTCAACCTCACTCCGGGCTCTTGTCCTGTCAGCGCCGACCAGCTCGACCCTCTCTTGCAGGGTGCTAATCTTCGATTGTCTGGCCTCAATCTCTCCGCGAGCTTGCGACAACTCGTCACTCACTCGAGTCATCATCCCTTGATGCCACCTGGCGCTCTCCTTCAAATCGGCAATTTCACCATCACGCCATTTCAATTTCTCCTCCATTTCATCGAGCATTCTCACTAGGCGCCTTCTCTCATCGTCGGCCTCCCTCCCCCACCGACTCATGCTCTCACCGTGTTCCCGCTGCACCGCCACCTCCGCGGAATGTTTCGATTTAATTTTTGCCAACTCCAAGCACGTGTCGTTGTTCCTCGCCAGGAGTCCCTGTAACTCCTCCACCCGGCGCTTCTGCTTGGACACCTCATCCACGGCGGCATGGTGTGCCACCCTTGCCGCCTTCGAGTTCCTGTCCATCGTGTCCATGAGCTCTTCAAATTGCTCAGACACCTTCAGCCGCGACTGGAGCTCGACATTCTCCCTCCGAGCCTGGACACTGGCCCCCGTCGCCAAACTCAGGCGCCAGCAAATCGCCCAGGAAAGCAAAACGCTCTGCAAAGACAAAAACTGAATAAGCGCCCACGACAGGGTCCATCGGGAAACATCTGTCACACAAGAAAAGTGACTCACCCGCGAAGCGTAGTCCCGGGTCATCCTCATCAAAGTCGTGTTATCAATGGCAGGAAGGAGATGGATACTCTCAGCTACACCTTGCTGCCCGAATGCAGCATCGACCAATCCCAGGTCGGCAAACTTGTCCGTCGACGGATCCGCACTCGGATGCAGGACCGACCTTATCATGGCAGAAAATGCCTCATCAATGCTAGTCTCCGAGCTGCTGGGTTGGCCGGCCCCGCCTGAGGGACCGGCCTGGACGACCCCCAGCTGAGAAGCCTTCAACCTCCCAGCCTCCTCCATTAAGGCCCTGGCTTGGGCCTCTTCAGATAGCTCGGCCAGCCCAAGCGCCAGCCTCCCCAAAATCTTCTTCGAGGGAGCCCCGATCGTGGGACCCCCACTTTGTTGTGCTCCCTCCACTGATGCATCCTTCCCAATCGCCACCACTTGTGTCTCCTCCGCGAGCTCCCCCGAGGCCTCGGTCCGACCCGCCTCTTGACCCATCGAGGGTGCCCCGACCTCACTGCTACCAGACTCCCCGGCGGACAGACCAAGTGGGGGCTCCCCCTGAACTTCCTCCGCTGCGGCTGTCTCCTCCCCCTCTCCCGCTGGAGCCAGTAGTAATCCGCGGGGGCAATGGGCCCCTCTGCTACGGCCGCCTCCGATGGACCCGCCGCGGGTTCCTCTTTCAAGGGGGACGCGGTCGGGCGAGCCAGCGGAGCTTCGTCCGAACTGTCCGATATCTCCAGTACAAGGGCGCCAGGTGCCGTGGCCATTCTCCCGGATCCTCCTTCGCCCTCGGCGGTCCTACGGGGACTGCTCCAACATCCGGCGGGCTTTTGGCAGAGGTATGGGCCCTTTTCTCGGGTCGGCCGCTGTCCGCGCCACTACCTTCCCCTGGGCGCTTCCCCCTCTTCCTCTTGGAGAGGCTCGACAACGCCAACCTTGTGGCTGTCAAACCGGAATTTACATACTCAGGCCCAAGCATGGTGATCAAGAAAAATACACAACGCAAAAAGGGACTTACCTTGTGGATCCAGAGGGCTGAGCCCGGCTGCGAAGAGGGCCCCCTCCGATAACAAGTCGTTAGCCGAAAATACTTGTCCATTACGAAGGACATCCAGGTCCCTCTCCTCCTGCGCCGATAAGGCCGGATGCGTCTCCGCATCCCTCGCAACTTCCCCCCATCGTCGAGGAAAATCGGAACCGACGTTCCCCTCCGCAATCACGAATCGGCTCTTCCACCCCTTAATGGAAGAAGGCTTATCCGCGATGACATTAAAGGATCTCCGGGGCCCGATGGAGGTCCACTCCGATTTCCTCCCGGGAGTCAAGTGGTAACAGGTGCGGAAAAGGGGGAGAGTCGCAACAACATGAATCTAGTGACACATCGAAATAAATCCGACGATATTCCGTCAACTATTTGGAGCCACCATCGATGGACAGATGTTGTAGTGGGTCATGATCTCCTTCACCAAGGGATGGAGAGGAAAATGAAGACCCGCCTTAAAACTATCCTCATAGATAAAGACCCGGACTCTAATCCCGAGTAACCCTATCTTCGGGTTCCGGCACCCGCAGAACTACATCCAGGGGCAGACCATACCTCTGGTGGATCCTTCCCAAATCCTCAGCAACGATTTCTGAGGCCACATCTTCAGGGCTCATCGCCATCTCGGTTGAGGGAAGTCCTGGGCGAAAACGATGAACGCTGGAGAGGATGAGAGACCAATGCTCTTCTGAAAACAGGGTGAGAAGACGCCGCGAACATGCGCACATGTGCATAAGCATGTATATATATAGGGCGGCTGTCACTTCGCTTCTTCGCCAAGGAACCGCCCTGAGGAGGCGGGACGTCTCACTCGAGGCATCCGGAATCGCCTCGACTAACCTCCATATCGATCGGGATTCACGGCACGGCACAATCTCAATCGTCGCTAGTGGAGGAACCTTACCTCCGAAGGTACGATAGCCCTGTCGCATTAATTAGGGCATCATTGCACGAACTGTCTAGGCCAAGATGTCCCATCCACGGGCTCGCCACTTGAGCTTATACTCCCTACGCCCGAACCTACGCTTCGAACTAGGGAGTGGAGGGCATGTGTTGAGGGGTAAAATCGTCATTGCATTGATATCCGTGCGAGGCGGCTAAGGCTGACCTCCTCCCGGGCTTCCGTAGCTTGGCCTCCTCCGGGCTTCCGTAGCTCGGCCTCCTCCGGGCTTCCGTAGCTCGGCCTCCTCCGGGCTTCCGTAGCTCGGCCTCCTCCGGGCTTCCCTAGCTCGGCCTCCTCCGGGCTTCCGTAGCTCGGCCTCCTCCGGGCTTCCGTAGCTCGGCCTCCTCCGGGCTTCCCTAACTCGGCCTCCTCCGGGTTTCCATAGCTCGGCCTTTTTCGGGCTTCCGTAGCTCGCTTATACCCAGCGATCCATGCCCTGACGTCTACCTCCGCGGAACCTGACGCGGGAGAGCTTAAGCTTACCGAGCAGCTCCTTAGGCAAGGAATCATATTGAGACATGGCCTAAGACCTATTGTAACCGCCCCAGGTCTACTCACCCAGATCCCAAGACATCGAGGAGCTCTCCCAGCCGTCGATCCCTTAACAGACAAGGCATGGATTCTAACGGCCCCACAACGGCCTGATTCTGCTACCCCCGTATCGTAACAACCTCAGAACCTTCCAGAAGATGCTCAAGTCCCCAGGTGACAGTCTATAAATATCAGATTGGCAGATTCCCTTAGGTACGCGACTCTGCACGCACACTTGCGCGCTTGCACCTCCACTCTCACTCTCCTGCTCTCGCCGGGAGCTCGTCGGCGCTCCTGCCCTTTGGAGCCTCCGATTGGCCGCCCCCGGAGAGGTCTCCCGGAGAGATCCACCTCCTCATTATCTGGTTGATCGCCGATTCCTTCCCCACTGACTTGAGCATCGGAGGGTCTTCCGCGGAGGACCACCCCCAGCGTCCCTCCGCGTGTGGGCTTCTTTTGCAGGTCCGCCGCACCCCCTCTTCCCGGAGATCGACCGCGCCCAAGTCGGAGGACGGATTCAGCGGCAACAATATCCATATTTTTTTTAAATAAATAAAAATACAGATTAAATATTAAAAATAAATATAAAAATGACTATAATTAAATTTGCTAAACTTTATGACCGCCCAATTCCCTCAATGGCTGGTAAATTCAATCAACCACATCTTCATATATATATATATATATATATATATATATATATATATATATATATATATATATATATATATATATATATATATATATATATATATATATATATATATAGTCACTTTTGAGTGTTATGCAGTATTAAGTAAAATTATAAATAAAACTCTATAGTTGGTTCATATAGTTATTGGTTCATATCCATATCTATTTCTCTTTCATATATAGTTGTCGATATGATATAGATATACAAATTTAGGTGATCAAGCCCAGATGGATGCATGGTGTCTGGTCTATTCTCTCCAGTTTGTGTTTGAGCGGAGTGGTGCAGTTTAAACACTCATCACCATTTGTGCCAGTGCCAAGGTTGGATGACTTAATATATAGGGGTTAACACATACATTGTTTGTCCCATCGTGTACGGTCACCCACTTTGTTTGATGCATGGATGGTGGATAATTGAGCTGCTAAGATCCATCCAAATTCTAACCGAATAAGAACTTCAAGTAGGTGATGATGCTAGATCTCATCATATTCTTGAAATTTCAAGCAACAAAGTTAGAATCAACATATTTTGTTTGCTCTCACGTATATATTACATCGCCAAAACGACATCTAATAACACTTAAAAATAAAAAAGACCAGCGATGGATAGCAGAGTTCATTGCATAATTGTTCTACAACACCAAAGAAAGACCCGAAGAAACAGCAGGAAATTAAGAAGGAAATCATGGATCAGTGATATCTTGGGTGTAGATATAATCCGTGTGAGCTTCCATCCACTTTCCCACCACACACTGATTGTTGACACCTTCGCATCCTTCTTTACCAGTGATAAGCTCCTGTGTAGAGATAATCAAAAAAGAAAGAAAAAAAAAAGAAGAAGAAGAAGAGGAGAGAGAGAGAGAGAGAGCCTTACATGAGAGGAAGAAGCATGAGTTGGTTTGTCAGACACCATGACCAACTTTCTTGAATCCGATGCAGAAGTTAGCAGAAGAAGGCATAGGAGAAAGAACACCCTTGCCGCCCTTGCCATTTCTCTTTCTTTCTTCGAGTTGCCTTCTTTTTTTTTTCTTTTTTCCTTCGACAACGAACTAAAGAACGAGTGAATCTGGATGATGGATCATGGGTGGATGGCGAGTGGCGTATTTGAGACAACCATTTGAACCAAAGCCAACTGGGTCACAAATACTGTGCAGCCCCAGGCTCATCAAAGAAAAGTTTAATATAGCTGACAAAGTTTGGGAAGGGGCGTGCGATGGGACGAAGAAGTAAATGGCGTTGAAGAAAAGAGTGCATAACATCCATTCAAAGTCAACATCGACATCCATAGCGAGCCGTTTCTCTCTGTTTTTTTCCTAACGATCGTATTCATGGCACTGTGGGGTGGTGGTAGGTGTCTTTTTTGAGATGATATAGCCTTCGAGCTTCTCTTGGTCTTGGAACGCTCGCTAATGGAACAGCGTCAAAAGTACAGCTCTTCTTGGCAGTTTGGTGAAATGATATTGATTGTGTTTATCGTCTAGCTTTGACTTCAAAGCTCTCTAGAAGGATGAGGTTAGGCTAATGGCAATCTCTAGTCATCCGAACCATTAATAGAAGGAGGTCATTGGTGGTTGGTGAGCTGTAACACATGTGGCCACATGCAGCCATTCCTGTTTGCATTGTGTTGGCATGGGTGCCATTAATTCGTCCCCACGATATCCCAAGAGTCCCTGGAGACTCTACGACTCTTCGTATTCTGAAGGATGCTTCGTAGGTAATCCCTCCGGCTTATCCGCTAGTAATAGTCTTCTTTAAAAAGAAGACCGAAGGTGTCTTCGTGATGAGATCTTCTGAGTTAGAGATCCGAGGGTCACGAAAGGCTCTTCCTCCTCTCCCTTATTGGTGCTGCGGCTTAGGGGCGTGGATATACAGGGGACTCTGGTAGCCCCCGACGACCGACGATCCTGCTTCTGCTGCTGCCGATATTAAGGTATGTCCATCATTATCGGTATGTCCTTTATATTCGGTTCCTTCAATTGGTATCAAAGCCTCGTCGGTTATCACTAGTGAGGAGAGAGGTTGTGAGGAATTAGCCATAGGTGTTGCTATAATTTCAAAAAAAAAAATAGGGGAGGTTTCGCTGCGGCCATGGGTGCAGCAGCGGACCTCGGAAAGCACGGAAAGGCAAGTAGGCTGCTGGGATGTTCTTCTCCGGCCTTTTGCGATCCTTTCCACTTCTTTCCCAGACGGCTTTCTTTCCTCGGCTGTGGGCTTGATGCATTGTCCGTTGCTGAATTCCATCCCAGGTCTGTCTTCTGGGTCACCGTGTCGTTCGGCATCTTTCCCAGCCGCTGGAGGGCTGGGGATGATCTGACTGCTCTGACCGCCACCAAGTGGGCGGCGACAGAGTCGGCTGTAGCATGATTTGATGGCGTTTTATTTTCTTGGATCATAGTGTATAATCCATCGGTTATTTGAGTTGATTGCACCATCTGTAAATAGTTCAAAATCCAAGGGTAATTTCATTACCCAACCAACAACCAATAATAAAAAATAAATAAATCAAAGGGAAAAGGAGGTGTTGTTACTGTCGTTCAGCATTTGAAAGGTATGCCACATGACGCTCATTGCTGGCCATCGTTCAGCATTTGAAAGGTATGCCACATGACGCTCATTGCTGGCCATCGTTCAGCATTTGAAAGGTATGCCACATGGCGCTCATTGCTGGCCACGTGCATCACTACAAAAGATTTTAAATATTGCGACGCCCAAATGCATCGCAATTGCGTCGCTAAACATGATATTGCGACGCAATAGCGACGCAATGAGGGCGTCGCTCAACTGTCCGTCGCAATACCCTTTTGTCGCAATTGCGTCGCAATATTGCGACTCTCTGCGACGCTCTGCGAACATTGCGTCGCAATATTGCGACGCATGCAAATGCGTCGCTAAATTTAAAAATAAATTTTAAAAAAATTATTATTAAATATTGCGACGCACTAAATTGCGTCGCAATATTGCGACGCATTGCGTCGCAATATTTAATAATAATATTTTTGGTATAATAGCGACGCAATTTGAGTCGCTAATGCGTCGCAAATAAAAATTATTTTAAAATATTGCGACGCAAGGTCATTGCGTCGCAATATTTTTAAAAAATTTTTAAGATAAAATAGCGACTCAATTTAGTCGCTAATGCGTCGCTATTAAATTTATTTTTAAATTATTGCGATGCCAGGTCATTGCGTCGCAATATTTAATAATAATATTTTAAAAATATTAGCGATGCAATTCAGTCGCTAATGCGTCGCAAATTTTTTTTAAAAATATTTAAATGATTAAAAATTAAAACGGTTAATACAATTTCGCTAAATCTAAATATTGATACAAACATTTTTCACTCAATCCAAACAATAATAATTTCAAAAATAATTTATATATTAAAATTTTGAAGTTTTTACAACATAAAAAAAGAAAAAAAAATACATCAAGAATCTGAACGATCACGTGGAGGCTGTGGAGGCTGAAGACTCTGCGACAAGCGGCTAACCATATCCCGCAAATAATGCATCTCATCTCGCATGTCTGCAACCTCCTGATCCCGGCCTCGCATACGATCCTCAAAATCCTGCTCGACCTCCTGGCGAACCTCCTCTGCAATAGATCTGCGAAGTCCTGTAAACGCTCGGGAGGAAGATCCAGGAACTCGCGAGCTGGAGGCCTGATGGGGAAAAAAATGTAGAAGCTCTAGTGCCCAGACCATAGACCCTGCGGTCTCGTGGCTGGGCACCAACAGCCTCCAAAAACACACGTCGACTCTCCTCTGCTGAGAGTTCGACGGGCGTCTCCCCATCAGTAGAGTCGACCTGCGATGCCTGGGAGCGAAGCTCCTCGACTCGTGTCTTGAAATTATGAAATCAACAATAAATGAGTTAATAAATTTCTCGAAATAAAATTTTAGAAATTAAACAGATACTACATAAATCTAATTTCTTACCGCAACCTCCCGTGATCGCGTGTCGACCCAGGAACCGTCCCTCCTGGTGTGTGTCGCCCTGAATAGACGAAACTCACCAGGATCTCCGCCCTCCTGCTCAGACTATAACAATAAAAAAAATGATATTAATACAAATATTTGTAAATAACTAAAATAGTAATTAAAATATTTATGTTTTCTTACCATACGCCGTCTGTGCTCCTGAATCGAAATGGAGCCCGAAGTATGCGGGAGAGACCCGTGCCAGGACCGCCCTTCTCAGATCGGCGGTTCGTGCTGGCTGATGCGGACCTCCTGCGCCAGCCATCGGACTCCCAGGCCTGCTGCCACTCGTGCCAAATACCCTCTGGCACGTGCGCAGGACGCTGACCCGATGACCTCCAACGATGAAGCATGTCGGAGTATCGGCGTCGCGTCAGAGCCTCCCATGCTGCCCTAATGGCATCATGGCTGGCAGGATCCCACGTAAACTTTTTCTGCATTAAAATAAACAGTTAGTTTCTGAATTTATTAACTTTAAAGAATTTATATCACTGATAAATTGTATTTAATAAGTTTACCTGAAACTCAGAAAAATAAAACTCCCTCGTGGCTGGAGATACGTGGCGCCAATCGTAGCCACTGGGATCTGCACGCCTCTGAAATACGGCGCTGATGTGGCTGGATACATGATGCTGCTCAATGAATCTGTTAAAAAAATGCATGTTTATAAGTAATTGACTTAAAAACATAAAAAATATTTTTAATTAGTATATACTTACATCCCCTGAGCATCAAGTCGAAGTACAGTGCGGCCGATGGTGGAAGAACTCTCGGAGGTCTGTGCCGATCGGCTGGATGGTAATACTGCTGCAGAGATCGAAGGCTGCGCCTCTGCTGGAGATCCAAACTCTCCATCTCCGACGCTCATGTGATCTGATGTCGCAGGGCTACGTCTCTGCTCACTCCGTCTGTCGTCGGTAGATCTACCTCTGCCCGTCATACTGAAAATACTAAAGATTCACACAATTAAATTACGATTAATGATTGACTATGTAAGAATTTAACACTTATAAAAAAAGTTAAATTTTAAAAAACCTTTATGTTTAATCGGTGTCATTTGTTTCGTGAAATGTTGGTTCAACATCCGATGCCGTATCGGATTGCGAATCAGTTTCATTATCATCGGAAGGAAACCGAACATTTGCATCCGCAATTTCTTGGACATCACCATTTGGATCTCTAAGTGATGTTTCAGGAGCCCTTGTGTCGTCCTCAATTGCATGCATTTCCATCTCATCCTCTTGAAATGCAGGGCACTCGGCTGATTGACTTGATGAACTCTCCTCTAATACGATTGTTGAACGTGGGACGATTTTAGAAACGGCCCACCAATCTCGCTTGTCGTTGCGCAAACTTGGATATCCGCAGTAAAAGACTTGCTGAGCTTGGGATGCAAGGATGAATGGGTCATATTTCTGCAATCTTCGTCGATGGTTCACTTCAACCAAATTGTAGTCGTTATGAACCCTTTTGCCCACAGGAACTATCGGATCGAACCAATCACAACGAAACAATACGGTTCGTTTCATAGGCCAACCGGGATATTCAACTTCAACCACCTCTACTAACTTTCCATAATAATCCTGCATATTTGCTCCAACACTTTCTCCTTTTACACACACGCCCCAGTTCTGCGTGCCTCTTGAAGCTGCTAATCGTTCAATCTGAAATTTGTACCCATTTACAAAATAGCCAGTAGAGGTTGTTACGGTCTTCAATGGCCATTGCGATAGACATTTAATGAAAATATTGTCGGTTGTGGACCATGGACCGTTGACCTATAAATTAATAAGCTATTGACATCCAATTCAAAAAATAAAGCCATTATCGAAATTGATTGAGTGATACTACTCACAAATTCATAAAACCAGTAAGCAAACTCCGTTTCTAATTTCTGCCCAATTGCAACTTGACTGATGTCGGGATTCATCTGTCGTTGTCTATCACAAAACATCCTTATGGGATGAAAAGGATGAAAACTATGTTAGAAATTAAATATTATGGTATATTATTATTTAAATTTAAATTTTCAATTTAGCATTGAAGTATACACTTACTCAATATATGGATCGACTTCTCTACAGTTCATTAGGATGTAATAATGTGCTGCATTATACTCCATATCGCTAAGATTTCTTGACTTCTGCCCACCAAATGAACGGCCGATAGCTTTAAAAATTGATATTCTACCGTCATTAGCTTCTCCTTCGTCCACACATACGTCATCGTTACGACCATGATTTCGGCTCCTCGTGTGGACGTGACCCTCAAAGTAATGTGAGGCAAAAGCTGAAAACTTCTTCGACCAAGTGTGCATTGCATATAGAACCTTCAACCCTTGCCTTATTACGCACATTATTTTTTAACTTCTTAAGATACCTATATGTAAAGTTGCAACAAAAAATTAACAATTTTTCAAGCAATGAAATAATATTTGAAATGTCAACATATCTTAATGATGTATATATTTACCTCTCGAAAGGATACATCCAGCGATACTGCACGGGACCAGCTATGCTCGCTTCGTATGGCAAGTGAACCGGTAAATGCTCCATTGAGTCAAAAAAACTGGGAGGAAATATTCGCTCAAGCTTGCATAAAATAATTGGAATTTCCTCCTCAAGCCTTGCCATGGATGCAGAAGTAATGACTGCGGCAGATAACTCCTTGAAGAATAAGCTGAGCTCCGTAATTGCCTTCCAGACATGTTGCGGAAGCAACTCACGAAAAGCTATAGGTAATAATCGTTGCATGAAAACATGGCAGTCGTGACTCTTCATGCCGAACAACTTGAGCTTATGCATGTCCACACACCTACCGATATTTGAGGCATAACCATCTGGAAATTTTAACCCTCTTAGCCAGTTACATAAAACTTCTCGTGAATTTCTGTCAAGAGTGTAACATGCTTTAGGATAGGTCCCATCGGCACTCCTTCTCAAATCACCTCTTCTGCAGTACTGATTAAGTTCTTCTCTTGACTTTGCAGTATCTTTTTTTTCCCGGGATGTTTAGCACCGTGTTAAATATGTTATCAAAGAAATTTTTCTCGATATGCATAACATCCAAGTTGTGCCGGATGAGATTTGTGCTCCAATAAGGCAAATCCCAAAATATACTTCGCTTCTTCCAGTTATGTTCTTTACATATACGGCCATTTATTCTATCTGCATCCGGTTCCCATGCATACATCAACCCCAAATGCTCTATAGAATCAAATAGATCCGTGCCGGACCTAACCGGTTCGGCAAATTTTGTGACTGCTTTGTTCTTCGGAAGGCGATCAAGTTACGCCTGTAAGGATGATTTGGGGGCAATTGAATCTTCCTATGAGATGCAATTCTTTGATTAACTCAGCTACAGAATTGAACGCCTTTTCTGATAATCGATGTTCTGCCTTAATATTCAACATTCGAGCAGCTGTAGAGAACTGGGAATGACCCTCACACCCAGGATACAATTCTTGATTGCAGCACGCAACATATCGTAAAATTGTTGTGCTTCTGGATTTGGTTCTTCCATAAATGTATTCTGATTGAAGTCATTACCCGATGCATTCATCACCATTTGTTCATATGTGTTTAAATTCACAAATGGTTCATCTACGGGAATTGACTCTTGTTGGCCTATAACAGCTGCTGGAATATCCTCTGGTTCACCATGACAGTACCAAACATAGTAATCAGGAACAAAACCCTTCTTACACAAATGCACCTTAACAGTTTCCACATCTCTGTAGGCTTTATTCTGACACCTGTGGAAGTTGCATGGGCACCTAATCCTAGGCCCATCCATCCATTCAGGTTGGCTACATGCAAATGCGATAAATTCTTCCAATCCATTCAGAAAATCTGGATTCAGCAAGCCATCTTTTATCCTTGCATACATCCATGAGCGAGTCCCGCTCATTTTTGACCGACTTATACAAAGTCTGGTAAATCATTAAATGAAACCAAAAAATAAAACTATATTAGTATTAATAAATATAACTAAATTATTTCTTGGGCACAACTAAGGTTAATTACAACCAATTAAATCATTTATAAGTACCCAAATTTTTTTTAGGTAACTAAGGACCCTACCATGCAAGGGCGAGCCACGGCTACGATCCTTTGCTAGCAAGGACCGATGCATAGGTTCATGGCTAAAGAGAGGGCTTGAGTTTGTGTCGGGCCGCAAGGCGGTGCGTTTAGTCATTAGACTTCACAAGAATTCAAGTGTCTTAAATAATTCTACCTTCACTCCATGTCTACAAGGTAAGGCCCTATCCCATTCAAGAATATTTTTTGTGATATGTTATTCTGCTATTAATTATCATCGATCGGCAACATTGAAATTTCGGCAGCATTTCCCCATATGTTCTCCTACATGTGTGGTATATAAGCCACACTAGGAGAACGTATGAGCAAATGCAAACCGAAATCTCACCCCACGATGATTACTAGCAGACTAACATGTCACAAGAAATATTTCCAAACTGTCCACCAGGACAATTTGAGAATTTGCAAGACTAAGGCTTACAAATTCTCAAACGGGTCTAAAGGTTAATTAAAGTGCTGTGATTATAGAAGTCCGAAGACAATCGAACTTATGCTTATTATTCTTAACTTCTTGTGAATTATACATGTAATAACTAACTTTTTTAAGATTATTACGTCAAATACAAATGTTTGCGAATACTAAAATGTAAATCATTGAAACTACTAATTTGTTGCTGGAAATTAAATAATATTACAACAAAACATTTTATTTAGCATTTCAAATGTAATGCATCATTCAGTTTGCAGCAGAATATAAATAATCAAGACATAACAATGTAAATGAGTATAAATGCACAAATACTATTATCATAAACATTCTGCTTAAATTAATTACATAAATTATGTAAATTAAATAATAATACAACAAGATATCTAGCATTACAAATATTATTGAATAATCAAGACATAACAAATAGTCTATCCCGCCTCCCCCCTGTTTAGAATATTTTTTTTTTTTTTTTTTTCACAGTGGCCTGGCCACCGCTGCCGTGGCCGGACAAGAAAAGAAAGGGGGGGTTCCCCCCTCCCCCCTGTTAAGGAATTTTTTTTTTTTTTTTTTTGTCACAGTGGCCTGGCCACCGTGGCCAAGCCACTGCCGGCCACGGCAGCGGCCGTGGCCAGACAAGAAAAGAAAGGGGGGGGGGTTTCCCCCCTCCCCCCTGTTAAGGAAATTTTTTTTTTTTTGTCACAGTGGCCTGGCCACCGTGGCCAGGCCACTGCCGGCCACGGCAGCGGCCGTGGCCGGACAAGAAAAGAAAGGGGGGGGGGGTTTCCCCCCTCCCCCCTGTTAAGAAAAAAAAAATTTTTTTTTTGTCACAGTGGCCTGGCCACCGTGGCCAGGCCACTGCCGGCCACGGCAACAGCCGTGGCCGGACAAGAAAAGAAAGGGGGGGCGGTTCCCCCCCCCCCAGTTAAGGAAAAATTTTTTTTTTTTTTTTCACAGTGGCCTGGCCACCGTGGCCAGGCCACTGCCGGCCACGGCAGCGGCCATGGCCGGAGAAGACGGCCACGGCAGCCGTGGCCGCCTTGTCCGGCCGCGGCCACGGCCGTGGCCGGACAAGAAAAAACAAGGGGGGGGGAGGGTTTCCTCCCCTCCCCCTGTTAAAAAAAAAAAAAAAATTTGTGATTACAGTGGCCTGGCCACCGTGGCCAGGCCACTGCCGGCCACGGCAGCGGCCGTGGCCGGAGAAGACGGCCACGGCAGCGGCCGTGGCCGCCTTGTCCGGCCGCGGCCACGGCGTGGCCGGACAAGAAAAAACAAGGGGGGGGGGGGTTTCCTCCCCTCCCCCTGTTAAAAAAAAAAATTTTTTTTTTTGTGATTACAGTGGCCTGGCCACCGTGGCCAGGCCACTGCCGGCCACGGCAGCGGCCGTGGCCGGAGAAGACGGCCACGGCAGCGGCCGTGGCCGCCTTGTCCGGCCGCGGCCACGGCCGTGGCCGGACAAGAAAAAACAAGGGGGGGGGGGTTTCCTCCCTCCCCCTGTTAAAAAAAAAAAATTTTTTTTTTTGATTACAGTGGCCTGGCCACCGTGGCCAGGCCACTGCGGCCACGGCAGCGGCCGTGGCCGGAGAAGACGGCCACGGCAGCGGCCGTGGCCGCCTTGTCCGGCCGTGGCCACGGCCGTGGCCGGACAAGAAAAACAAGGGGGGGGGGTTTCCTCCCCTCCCCCCTGTTAAAAAAAAAATTATTTTTTTTGTGATTACAGTGGTCTGGCCACCGTGGCCTGGCCACCGTGGCCACGGCAGCGGCCGTGGCCGTAGGGAAATAAAAAAAAAAAAATTTTTAAGATTATTGGGGCTAACCTTGGTTGAGATGAGATCGCCGGGTAGCCGGAGTCGGATGAGGTCGCCGGGTAGCCGGAGGACGGGGATGCGCCGGACAGTTGAGCGAGGATCACGGACGGCGCTAGGTCAAGACGGGAAGGAGGAAAGGAGAAAGGGGCCGGCTTAAATATAGGTAATTAGCGACGCCAACATTGCGTCGCAATTTCGTCGCAATATATATATATATTTTTTATTAGCGACACACTAGGGCGTCGCTAATCCATCGTTAATACATGTTTATAATAATTTTCTAAAAACATAGCGACGCCAATAAATGCGTCGCTAAAGAGTCACTAAATTGGCGCCATCATCTGGCGGGAAAAATATTTTTATTTTCTAATAATTGCGTCGCTAAGGCGTCGCAATATTTTTTTAATATTTTAAATTGATTAAAATAAAAACTTATTACATATATTGCGATGCAAGCAGTGCGTCGCAATTTTTTAAATATTTTTAAATGAAAATATTTAAATTTATTATAATAATTGCGATGAAAATTGCATCGCAATTATTTTTTAATATTTTTAATCAGCTATATGTATTCTAATAATATTGCGACGCATATATTTTGTCGCAAATTTGTTTTAATTTTTTTAAACTGCGTCGCTAAGGCGTCGCAATAATTTGTTAATATTTATAAATGATATATTTATAATTAATGTTAATTAACTATGTCGGAGAGGCGACGATCCGACGGTTGCGATCGATCCAAGCCCTGATTCCGATCGGCGACGATCGATCGCGAACCGCGGCAATCGGTCCGATCGGCAAAGATCCGACGGTTGCGATCGATCCAAGCCCTGATCCCGATCGGCCACGACCTATCTCGGACAGTTGCAATCCGTCCGAGATCGGCGACGATCCGACGGTTGCGATCGATCCAAGCCCTGATCCTGATCGGCCACGACCGATCTCGGACCATGGCGATCCGTCCGAGATCGGCGACGATCCAACGGTTGCGATCGATCCAAGCCCTGATCCTGATCGGCGACGACCGATCGCGGACCGCGGCAATCAATCCGATCGGCAAAGATCCGACGGTTGCGATCGATCCAAGCCGTGATCCCGATTGGCCACGACCTATCTCGGACAGTTGCAATCCGTCCGAGATCGGCGACGATCCGATGGTTGCGATCGATCCAACCCTGATCCCGATCGGCCACGACCGATCTCGGACCGTGGTGATCCGTCCGAGATCGGCGACGATCCGACGGTTGCGATCGATCCAAGCCCTGATCCCGATCGGCCACGACCGATCTCGGACCGTGGCGATCCGTCCGAGATCGGCGACGATCCAACGGTTACGATCGATCCAAGCCCTGATCCCGATCGGCGACGACCGATCGCGGACCGCGGCAATCGGTCCGATCGGCAAAGATCCGACGGTTGCAATCGATCCAAGCCCTGATCCCGATCGGCCACGACCTATCTCGGACAGTTGCAATCCATCCGAGATCGGCGACGATCCGACGGTTGTGATCGATCCAAGCCCTGATCCTGATCGGCCACGACCGATCTCGGACCGTGGCGATCCGTCCGAGATCGGTGACGATCCAACGGTTGCGATCGATCCAAGCCCTGATCCCGATTAGCGATGACCGATCGCGGACCGCAGCAATTGGTCCGATCGGCAAAGATCCGACGGTTGCGATCGATCCAAGCCATGATCCCGATTGGCCACGACCTATCTCGGACAGTTGAAATCCGTCCGAGATCGGCGACGATCCGACGGTTGCGATCGATCCAAGCCCTGATCCCGATCGGCCACGACCGATCTCGGACCGTGGCGATCCGTCCGAGATCGGCGACGATCCGACGATTGCGATCGATCCAAGCCCTGATCCCGATCGGCCACGATCGATCTCGGACCGTGGCGATCCATCCGAGATCGGCGACGATCCGACGGTTGCGATCGATCCAAGCCCTGATCCCGATTGGCCACGACCGATCTCGGACTGTGGCGATCCGTCCGAGATCGGCGACGATCCAACGGTTGCGATCGATCCAAGCCCTGATCCCGATCGGTGACGACCGATCGCGGACCGCGGCAATCGGTCCGATCGGCAAAGATCCGATTGTTGCGATCGATCCAAGCCCTGATCCCGATCGGCCACGACCTATCTCGGACAGTTGCAATCCGTCCGAGATCGGCGACGATCCGACGGTTACGATCGATCCAAGCCCTGATCCCAATCGGCCACGACCGATCTCGGACCATGGCGATCGTTCGAGATCGGCGACGATCCAACGGTTGCGATCGATCCAAGCCCTGATCCCGATCGGCGACGACCGATCGCAGACCGCGGCAATCGGTCCGATCGGCAAAGATCCGACGGTTGCGATCAATCCAAGCCGTGATCCCGATCGGCCACGACCTATCTCGGACAGTTACAATCCGTCCGAGATCGGCGACGATCCGACGGTTGTGATCGATCCAAGCCCTAATCCCGATCGGCCACGACCGATCTCGGACTGTGGCGATCCGTCCGAGATCGGCGACGATCCGACGGTTGCGATCGATCCAAGCCCTGATCCCGATTGGCCACGACCGATCTCGGACCGTGGCGATCCGTCCGAGATCGGCGACGATCCAACGGTTGCGATCGATCCAAGCCATGATCCCGATCGGCGACGACCGATCGTGAACCGCGGCAATCGGTCCGATCGGCAAAGATCCGACGGTTGCGATCGATCCAAGCCCTGATCCCGATCGGCCACGACCTATCTCGGACAGTTGCAATCCGTCTGAGATCGGCGACGATCCGACGGTTGCGATCGATCCAAGCCCTGATCCCGATCGGCCACGACCGATCTCGGACCATGGCGATCCGTTCGAGATCGGCGACGATCCAACGGTTGCGATCGATCCAAGCCCTGATTCCGATCGGCGACGACCGATCACGGACTGCGGCAATCAGTCCGATCGGCAAAGATCCGATGGTTGCGATCGATCCAAGCCATGATCCTGATCGGCCATGACCTATCTCGGACAGTTGCAATCCGTCCGAGATCGGCGACGATCCGACGGTTGCGATCGATCCAAGCCCTGATCCCGATCGGCCACGACCAATCTCGGACCATGGTGATCCGTCCGATCGGCGACGATCCGAGGGTTGCGATCGATCCAAGCCCTGATTCCGATCGGTCACGATCGATTTTGGACCGATCGCTATTTAACATAATTAATTTTTTTAAATATATAACGACAAAGGGTTGCGTCATATTTTTTTAATATGATAATTATATATATAAAAAATTAACTTTAATTCTAATAATTACGATGCAACAAGTACGTCGCTATATTAAAACATAATTTTCCTAATTATTTTGGCTTATTACATCGCTAATGCATCGCTATTTAACATTTAATTTTTTAAAACATTGCAACTCACTGTGTTACGTCGTCATTATTTTTCTCATATTTATAATTTCTAAAATTTAATTTTATTTAAAATAATTGCGATGCAGTTATTGCGTCGCTAAATTAAAAATAAATTTAATTTATTTTCTGGTTTATTGCGTCGCTAATGCGTCGCTATTTAAAATATTTAATTTTTTCCAAAATTTTGCGACGCACTGGGTGGCATCGCAATCTTTTTAAAATATTAATACTGTAAAAAATATAATTCCATTTAAATTATTTGCGATGCAATTATTTTGTCACTAAATTAAAAATAATTTTTCTATTTTTCTAGTTTATTGCGTCGCTAAGGCATTGCTATTTAAAATATTTAATTCTTTTCAAAATATTGCGATACACTGATTGGCGTCGCAATATTTTTTAAAATATTAATACTGTAAAAAATATAATTCCATTTAAATTATTTGCGATGTAATTGTTGCATCGCTAAATTAAAAATAATTTTCCTATTTTCTAATTTTATTGCGTCGCTAAGGCGTCGCTATTAAAAATATTTAATTCTTTCAAAATATTGCGACGCACAGTTATGCGTCGCAATATTTTGTAAACTATTTGTACTTTAAACAATATAATTTCATTTAAATTATTTGCGATGCATTTGTTGCATTGCTAAATTAAAATAAATTTTTTTATTTTCTAGTTTATTGCGTCGCTAATGCGTCGCTATTTAATATATTTAATTCTTTTAAAAACATTGCGATGCACTGTGATGCATCGCAATATTTTTTTCCGATAATTAGATTTTATAAAATTTAATTTCATTTATTAAAAATAATTTTTCTAATTATCTATTTTATTGCGTCGCTAATGCGTCGCTATTTAAAATATTTAATTCTGTTAAAAACATTGCGACGCAAATATTGCGTCGCAATATTTTTATTGATATTTATATTTCATAAAAAATTAATTTAAAAATATTGCGACGCAATATTTGTGTCGCAATATTAAAAATTTAATTTTTTTTGATTTTTTGGTTAATTGAGTCGCTAATGAGTCGCTAATGCGTCGCAATATTTTATTGTCACAAAGGCGTCGCAAAGTGGTCGCAATTTAGCGACGCAATTATGCGTCGCTAAATTGGCGTCGCTATTTCAGTATTTTCTTGTAGTGCATGTTACTTGGCAGCTATGTAGCGAAAACGTGGCAGCTAAGTGATAAATCGTAAAAAATCAAAAAAAATTGTATAAATATCATAAAAATTCATAGAATATCTTAGAAAATTTATTAAAAATTTTTTTGCTGTGGCATGGTGGTTTATGCTCTGTGCATGAATATTTTTATTGCCATTTTGTTTGATTTTTCCTGTGAATTTTTTCTGGATGCATAATTATTTATGCTTAGTGTACAAATATGATTTATGCATAATTCTGCATGTTATTTATGTTGACATAATTATTTATGCTTAGTACATGAGAGGATTTATGTCAAATGCTATGTATTTTTTGCGAGCATATTTATTTATGACTTGGTGCATAAATAATATATTATTTATAAATTATATCTTTAGTTGGCATGAAAAATATGCTTGTTGTAGCATATGTTTGCGTTGCGGATTTGTTCCTACATTGGTTTTATGGATAATATAGATATGTTCTATAAAAATTTATCATATTCTATGTTCCATCTTATTAAATGAGTGATGATTATGAACTTAGCAAAATTTTCGATCTCATTTATAAGAAGGAATATTTGTAATCTGATTATTTTTCTAGATATCAGTATACACTGATATGTGCCTAATGTCCATACCTTGCTTGACTAAATGCAGTGATGGCCTTCAAATCTGTGATAGCTGATCTCAACAAAGGTGAGAAGCTAGATGGACAAAACTATAAAATGTGGCATAGAAAAATCCAATACCTGCTGAATGAATTAGAAGTCTTGGAGACCCTGACAACTAGTATGACACCACCAGCCCCTGGCACTACTGAGCAACATAGCCTTGATCGGGAAGCCTATGACAATTGGGTCAAGAAAGATCATTGTGCATGCTTTACCATATTGAGCAGCATGCACAATGATCTTATTGGCAACTTTGAGCATTGTCAGGTTGCTCAGGATATGTGGAACCAGCTCAGGATATGTGGAACCAGCTCAAGATCAGGTTTGGTCAAACTTCGGCCACAAGGCTACGTGCCTTGAACCTTAGATTCATACAGTATGTCAAGGATCTCGATCATTCCATGTCGACCCACCTTCGTGTGATGGGAAACATGATTAGGGATATGAAGGATGCTGGAGTTGACCTTACTGATGAGCAACAGGTCCTAGCAGTGATTCGTTCACTGCCTGACCCTCAGTGGAGTCAGATGAAGCTCTTGATGACTCATAGTGAGCACATCAAGACTTTTGAGGATATTGCTCGTCACCTTGAGCTAGAGGCTAAGCGTATTGAGACTTCCCTCCCTTCGGTCTATATGGTTACTGGTGAGTCTTCGAGGCCCAGGAACAAAAAGAAGGGAAAGGCACGTCACAGGAGTACTCAGGGATATAAAGGAAAAACTGTGGCCAAACCTAAGAGAGGACGTCGAGGGAGCAAGAGAGATGTAATAAAAATTAAGTGCTACAACTATGGAGCTAAAGGCCACTTTGCTCGTGATTGCACTGAGCCAAAAAAGGTATGCTCCATATTAAGCTCTATCTATGTTTGTTTATATGCATTAGTTGCTGATACTCTTCCCGATTGGATTGTAGATTCGGGAGCGAACAAACATATAGTGCGAGATCGAGCTAGTTTTATGGATTTTCACCAGATACCTATAAATACCCAGTTTGTCATGCTTGGGAACGGTCTGCGTGAGCAGGTTTTAGGTGTAGGAGCATATCGTGTTATGCTTCGTGGTGGACATGTGTTGATCTTACATGATGTTTTGTATGTCCCAACTATCCTGTATAATCTTTGTTCTATTCTTGCTCTATTGGCACTTGGTTACACTTTTAATTTTTCTGGTGATCGTATGTCAGTCTATCTGGATGGTGTTTTATCCTTTTGTGGATATTTGTCACAAGGGTTCTTTAGACTTGATGTTGAATTGTGTGCTTCTTACTCCTCTGTTGCTTGTGCTTCTATTCCTGCCTGTGATGATAGTTTTCTTTAGCATGCCAGACTTGGTCATGTGGGCCAAGATAGGATGGCACGTATGGCTAAAGCAGGGCTATTAGGCCCTCTTACCAAGATAAGTCTACCTGTGTGCGAGTCTTGTCTAGCAGGAAAGGCAACAAGAAATCTTTTGGTAAGGCTACTAGGGCCTCTCATCCATTAGAGCTAGTTCACTCTGATATCTGTGGACCCATGAGTGTCAAGGTACGCCATGGTGCTTCCTATTTCCTCACATTTATAGATAATTTTTCGCGATTTGGGTATATGTACCTGATCTCCCACCGCTGTGAAGTGCTGGATTGTTTCAGACGATTTTTAGCTGTGGTAGAAAATCAGAAGGAAAGGTCTTTGAAGACTCTTCGGACTGATAGAGGTTGCGAATATCTATCTGAGCAATTCTAGCGGCTTTGTAAGGAAAAGGGGATACGCAGGCAGCTTACCATTCTTAGGACACCGCAACAGAATGGTGTTGCCAAGCGTCACAAAAGGACTTTACTAGACATGGTTAGGTCGATGATGGCGCAAGGCAATCTTCCAATCAATTTTTGGGGAGATGCGTTGTTGACTACTGCCTACATCCTTAACCGTGTCCCTAGTAAAACGGTACCCTCCACTCTATATGAGCTATGGCATGGCACGCGACCCTCTGTGAATCATTTGCGCCCTTGGGGCTCAGCAGATATGTTCACAATGCCTCCTATAAGTTGGGAAAGCAGGGTACTAAAGCCATCAAAAAGGCATTCATCAGGTACCCTAAGAATTTGAAGGGTTACGTGATGTATGGTGCACATTCTGATAGAGGGTTGACTGAAGTGGAGTCCAGAGACGTGGAGTTTCTAGAGAATGAATTCCCGAGCATTGATGAAATTAGAAAGGACCTGTCCCTATATGAGTTACAGGAGGACCTTCCTACTATCTCTGGCGAGGGAGGAGATTTTCAACCTATCTCAGAGATCGCCATGGATAGTGGGAATGCTAGGCCTAGTGGAAGTGTCGCACCAGACAGTGGGAGCACACAAACTGAGCCTAGTAGGAGCTCACCTATGAGTGTTGATGCACCATCTGAGAGCGGTCCTCAGGGTTCAGATCCGCAGTTATGGAGAAGCAAACGTGGTCATATTCCACGACGACATTTTAGGATCGAAGGGAATGTGTTTCTCTGCACTCCGTTGGATCCAGATGAGCCTGCTTCTGTTGAAGAGGTGCTCGATTCACCTGCTCATAGTGAGTGGCAAGCTGCTATGGAAGATGAGATGGTATCGATGGCCAAGAATCATGTGTGGGACTTGGTAGACCTTCTGCCTAGACGTAAATCTATAGAAATAAGTGGGTCCTTAAGATTAAGCATAAGGCTGATGGGTCAATTGATAAGTACAAGGCTCGTCTTGTGGTGAAGGGCTATACCCAGATAGAGGGTGTAGACTTTGAGGAGACATTTTTTTCTGTGGTGAGATTTGCCTCCATTCGCCTAATCCTAGCTATTGTAGCCCATTTAAATTTGAAGCTACATCAAATCGATGTTAAAACAGCGTTTCTTAATGGAAGCCTGGATGAAGAGATCTATATGGATCAACCCTTGGGCTTTGTGACCAAAGGATAGGAGGGCAAAGTGTGCCACCTTAGAGGATCCATATATGGTCTCAAGCAGTCATCTAGGCAATGGTACCTCATGTTTCATGAAGCCATTACATCGATTGGCTTAGATATGATTGAGGAGGACCACTGTGTGTACATTAAGAAATCAGACGATGGTATTCTGATCTTGGCGTTGTATGTAGATGACATCCTAATTGCTGGGAGTTCTATTGGAGTGATCAATGCACTAAGGAGTGGCTGTCCTCTGTCTTTGAGATGAAGGATATGGGTGAGGCAAATTTTGTGCTGGGAGTGAGGATCCTAGGAATCGTGCTAAGAGGTTTCTTGGTTTGTCACAAGAAACATATATTGAGAAAGTCTTAAGACGATTCCGAATGCACTATTCTAAACCCGTTGATACCCCAATAGAGAAGGGCTGTACTTTAAGCATCGATCAGTGCCCTAGAACTGATGAGGAGAGAGAAAAGATGAGCAGGATCCCCTATGCTAGTGCAGTAGGGAGCTTGATGTATGTTATGTTGTGTACTTGCCTTGACATTTGCTTTGCAGTCGGCTTGGTTAGCTGATATCAAAGTAATTCAGGACTTGCTCATTGGGTTGCAGTTAAAAGGATTTTTCGTTACCTTCGTGGTACTACCAATCTCACCCTATGCTATCAGGTGAAGATTTGACATTAAAGGGTTTTTGTGACTCTGATTGGGCAGGTGATAGGGACGAGCGTAGATCCACCACAGGATATGTGTTTATCTTTGGAGGTGGAGCTGTCACTTGGTGCAGTAAGAAACAAAGTTGTACTGCCCTATCCATCATAGAAGCTGAATATATTGCTTGTTCGCTGCTGTCCAGGAGGCTGTGTGGCTGAGGAGGTTCTTGAGGCGACTTGAGATATCAGCTACTCCACATGAGGCTATTCAGATCGGTTCTGATAGTATGGCAGCATTATAATATGCTAAGGATCCTAAGTACCATGGAAGGACCAAGCATATTGACATCATATATCACTTCATTAGAGACATGGTCAAGCAAGGAGAAGTTATCCTATAGCATATTTCCACTGGCAGGATGCTGGCTGATCCTTTGACGAAGCCTATTCCTAGGAATGTGTTCTAGGCTCATGTGAGGGGTCTAGGTCTGTATAGAATGTGACAGACCGTGATATATTTCAGACTTATGTAGGAGTTTGTGTCTGTTCTTTTTGTTGTCAGACAGGAATTGTATGGACATCAATGACTATGTGTTAAAGTTTATGAAATGTTTATTTTCATTATTATGATGTGTTCATATTTATAGGCACATATGTGTATAAATGTCATAGGCTTAGATCAGAGCACTCACACGGGTGATCTCCCTGACACTTTTGTAGTGGGCAGGATGAGACTAAAGTAGCCATTATAGTTGCTTGAGTAGCAATGCATGAGTTGCATATTGCATGGGTTGCGAAATGTGCTACATAAATTATAATGAAAAGATTATAATCAAAGTCGCCTCAGTTTGGACTGAGATGAGACTCAGGAGAATTGAGTACGGAGCATATATATGCATGTGCAACTTATCAATAGTGATATGTCCACAGATTTGTACTAAGCCTGTTATAGCCGAACTGGGAGTATTGGTGTGTGCTCGAGTCAGGTAACTTTGTGATGCCTAGACTTATGTTCGTATGATGTTTAAATATGACATGGCCCATTAAGTGGGAGCTCCATCGTAGCATGTATTACGTTGCATGTGCTAAAGTCGACCTTGTAAGGGGTAATGTGAAATATTCCCTCTCCATTATCATGTGAGCCTTACAACTATGTAGTGTCCTTGGACTTGAACCTATATCATGAAGTTGGAGTACAGGATGACTTCCTTAGCCTTGTCCTCCAGGGTCATGGAATTGATGCGGCCACATGAGACAATCCTATGAAGTCAACTGGACAATGATGGACTGGTATGAGTGTTCAAGGAAGATTATTCGCGACCACACCTTATGTTTGTGATCCATTGCCCGGGCAATCATGTATATGAGTTGCATATGATTATGGATACCAACATTATGGCTTTGTGTTTTTCAAGTGCTGCTCAGGGTAAATCTCTTGAGGGATTGAGAGTGCTTGATCAGGTGTGATCGGATTATGTAGGACACAGACGGGATTGGATTGTATTCATGATCACTGCGTTAGTTATTTATTAACTTAATGCAGTTTATCCACTATGTGTCACTGTGTGTGAGTTTCATCGGGTCGCACACCCCACCGCACTGTAAGTTGAGAGAGTTGAGGTTATAATGTTCCTGTATGGACAAGTGGGAGATTGTTGACCTGGGTGCCATTAATTCGTCCACACGATATCCCAAGAGTCCCTGGAGACTCTACGACTTTTTGGATTCTGAAGGACGCTTCATAGGTAATCCCTCTGGCTTATTCGCTGGTGATAGCCTTCTTTAAAAAGAAGACCGAAGGTGTCTTCGTCATGAGGTCTTCTGAGTGAGAGACGCGTCCGAGGGTCACGAAGGGCTCTTCCTCCTCTCCCTCACCGGTGCTGCGGCTTAGGGGCAAGGACGTACAGAGGACTCTGGTAGCCCCCGACGACCGACGATCATGCTTCCGCTGCTGCCGATATTGAGGTATGTCCATCATTATCGGTATATCCTTTATATTCAGTTCCTTCACATTGCATCAGCTGACTGCCCACACTTGATCCTTACATGTGCCTAATATAATTTTAAAATAAGAGTTATTATATTTTCGAATTGGATGAGGAAGGTTTCGAATATAATCTATTATTTGTATAATTTTAATTGCATTAGTTTTTATCCATTTAATCAATCAGAACTATAAAACCTTAATTCCAAATTAGTAGAGGCCAGTTGCATGATTTCTTTTCTTTCATTATGTATATTTCTTGCATCCCTTGCGACATATCACAAGTACAAGATATTTGAATAATTCTTTTTAATATATTTATATTTATAAAGTATAATTATAGTTTTACACTGGTTATTAACTTACCGTAATTCTTCCCTTTTGTTCATAGTTGTGAGACTCAACCGGACATTGACCTGGTTAAGGGCTCGGGTCATCGGGTCACTGGTTCAACCATCGATCAATTATATTAATAAAAATTAATTTTTTAATAAAAAAATTAAGGTTAACATAATAATAAAATCCATGATCCCATCCAGTTTGGGTTGGATTGATCGGTTCACGAGTAAATCAGATGGGTTAACCGGATTATTCTGGATCATACATCCAATTTTATGTTAGAATCAGACCAGCTTGGCCTTTGGGTCCAGATTCAATCGGTCCAACTGGCCAGTTCGGTCCGATTCTAACAACTATGCTTTTGTCTGACTATATATAAAACTTTAAACATAAGCAAAGTTTTCAACCACTTAATCAAATAGTTCAATTGTGTTTTCTCTCAAATAACAAAAGAAATCATGCTTTACTATTTTAATCATTATTATTATATTAATTTGCTAATAACTTTATTTTAAATATAAATAAAACTTAGGTATAATTATTAGGTGTTTGCCATCATATTTCTTATTGAACAAGTGTCATATTGACGACTATCAAACTTAATGACATGTATTTTCTATCATTTTTCTAATAAATTATAAGCAACAAATGAAATATAAATTATGCATTAATTTTTTTATTAATTAAAAAAATTAATGACAAATAACTAATGAACCAAATCTAAATTTTGGTCCATTTGAGAATAGAAAGAAATAATTCTAAAGTTCTCCATGTTGGTTCTAAAGTTCTTTATGTTGATTTTTTTTTCCATTAAGCGTATCGATTAGATACGATTAAGATTAAAAAATTAATGACAAATAACTAATGAACCAAACCTAAATTTTGGTCCATTTGAGAATAGAAAGAAATAATTCTAAAGTTCTCCATGTTGGTTCTAAAGTTCTTTATATTGATTTTTTCCCATTAAACGTATCGGTTAGATACGATTAAGATGGCCCTATATTCCATATCGAGGGATTATGTGAATTTCAAATTTGAATCAATAATTAAGATAAATATTCCTCAACTATATCCGTTTGAAGCGCCCTCTGTGATGGACAGATAAGGTATAAAAAAATATAAAACAGGAAGGTCCCTGCGCCTAGTCTTTACGAAAGTTTACAGCATCGCTGAGAAAGACCGTAAGGTATGGAAGAGCCTTACCCTGATCTGATATGAAGAAAAGTCAACCTATTTGCATAGAGTAATGGCTGAAGGTATTTATGTATCTATTCATGATTTATATTATTTATCATGATAAAAATATTGTTCCCATATTTCTATAATATAATAGGGATCAATATATATAACTTTATTCTAACACTCCATTGACTTAGACCCGCTCCTACAATCCCTTCACTGTGCACGAGCCCAAAGACCCAAACATCTGCGGCCTTTGGATCTTCGCAAGTTTCATGCTTAGACTGACCCCGAAACACGGGTTGTAAAGATTTAAGCAGTCTTCACCTCTTTTATGTGTTGTTTGCTTCCACAAAGATAGCTAGGAACTTCTATTTATTTACCTAGTTGGCCAAAGAACGATGTATTTATTTGGGATTTTTTTTTTTAGACTGAGAATTGGAGGAATCAAATTCCCTCAAATTCATTGAAATAAGAATTGAATAAATACAACAATATTGGTTGTTAAAGCTAGAGTCCATAAATCCTATATGGTTGTATGTTGTTCGAGCAAGCTTGTAGCTGTTCCACATATCGATAACTTTCGTTATATTTGAAGGTTTGAATTTAAAATTAATTTTTAAGGAATAGTTTTTTTTTTTCAAAGGAGGGGGGAATTCTTTTGTAGAAATAATCAAGATTAGAAAGATATAAAATAATAGAGGGAAAATCATGAGCTTAAAAAACCCTACTCCTCAAAGCAAGAATTTCTAATTTCATGATTCCAAGGATCATGGTTTTCTAATTCTCAAAAAAAAATAAAAAGAAAGATTCACGGATTTCCAACCATAGAAAATAATGTGGATTTTAGAATCATGAAGCATAATTTTAAAAAGTAATTATAAATTTTTAAACTATGATGATATATCTAGACAAAGATCTTTTAGATTAAGGTAGTGTTTGAAATAGGGGATAAGAGGGGATATCTCCTCTTATTCCCAAAAACCATAACTATAAGGTAATGTTTGAAATAGGGGATAAGAGGAGATATCCGGGGGATATTTCCTCTTATTCCCAAAAGCCATAACTATAAGGGATAGATGGGAATAAAGTTAACCAAAGGGATAATCCATGGTTAACCATGGGATATTCCCTCAATTTATTTCCTAGAGAATGTAGGAATAGCTGGTTATCCCTCCAAATAAAAGTAAAAAAAGTTATCCAATGGATTTACCTTTTTGCATTTGATATGATGAATGGGATAGCCAAGGGATATCCCTAGGGATAGCCAGGGGATAAACTCTATCCCGTACACTTATCCATGGATAATATTTTTTCTATCAAATACTACCTAAGGTATAGCTGGGAATAAAGTTAACTAAAAGGATAATCCATGGTTAACCATGGGATATACCCTCAATTTATTCCCTAAAAAATGCAGAAATAGCTGGTTATCCCTTCAAATAAGAGTAAAAAAAAGTTATCCTATGGATTTACCTTTTTGCATTTGATATGATCAATGGGATAGCCAAGGGATATCCCTAGGGATAGCCAGGGGATAAACTCTATCCCGTACACTTATCCATGAATAATATTTTTTCTATCAAACACTATCTAAATGTCTTTATAACGGTAGAAGAACTTTTAATTGATTATTCTTATTGATGATCTTTTCTCGCTTTTTTTTTTCTTTAAAGTTTCTCAAGGCATCCAAAATTAGATAAGTAGAGAGATTCCAACCAAAAATAGACCAAATTAAAAGCCTGTATCTCAATTCCAAGGTCCAAATATAACGCCGTCTCGATGACTTTTAAAAGGCTCACAATGTGGACACACCACTAACTAAGAGGTGCATTTCTACTAACGACGAGACGGATCATGAAGACGACGACGATAAGATTGGCAACAATGACGATACCGACGACGACCAACCACTCTTCCACAAATCTTCCAAACAACGAGCAGAAAACCGGCCATTTGCTTAGGGCCTAATCACTTTTGTTATCCAAAATCTTAGTGGATTTGTACCATCTTACTTTGTTAGATTAGCATCTTTAGGACTTGCGTACAAGTTTCAAAAAAGATTCAAAGAACGACCCCAATCCAATGGCAATCATAGACGATGTTGATGTAGTGATATCCCTAAGGTCTCCATACAATGTTATCCTTGAGATTTCATATTTGAAACACAATAAAATTACTTAAAAATTTATATACATTTATAGATGAAAAAGTAATTTTGATATCCGTTATCTTTGTTCTTTATATTATAATTTTTTTTAATAAATTGTTGATTTTTTTTTCTTTTTTTTGTAATATCCTTTATACTATTAGAGCTACTTCACATATTATGTACTATTTCTATATAATTAAAGCTCAATTTTTTCTTATCAGATTATATTTTCAGTCATACTTTTATATATATAATCATATATAAATTTTATTTTTTAATAAAAATTATAGTATTATATCTCTTTATAAAAATAAATTATATGATAAGAAGATATTTTTTATTTTAACCATAGAATCTCTCTTAAATATTGTCTTTTTACTTTTTTTTTTTTTCAAAAAGATGAAAAGAAGAATCAAGGAACAATTGTAGAAGAATATTCGAGGAAGATAAAAAAATAATTTATCTAATCTATATCAAACCAATTTAGATATCTTCATATGGCTAAGTGTTACCACGGATTGAACAAGTAAATAATAACTTAAAAATATAACTTATTTTTAAATTTTTTAATCAAAGAAAAAATAGATATGTAAGTAAATGAAAAAAATTAATTTTTTTTAATAAAAATTTTTTTATCAAAGAATGAAGCTTAATTAGGGAATGTAACCCAATCTTAGCCGTAATGAATAATCTAGTCTTGTCTCTAAAAACAAGGATGACATATTGATGCCATTACGCAAAGACTAGAATTATCTTTCGCCCATCAATGAATGAAGTGGGGCATGGAAGATGTTGGGACCCTTTTACAATGAAAAAATCTTTATGCATCGGGTGTGGTGTAGCTTGCATGCATCGTGCTCGGTGATTGGTGCGCAGTGCATGCGCATACGTATTAAGGATAAAAATATTTTTTTCTTTTGATATGCATGCGCATACGCTGCATGTCAATTATCAAGTACAGTGCAGTTTTGGTGTAGCAAGACTTTTTCTTTACAATTGTTACGGCAAGATATTGCAAGGATAGCGGGATGGGTCCGTGGAGTTTCTCCTTTGCAAGGATAGCGAGATGGGCCCATGGAGCTTCTCCTCTCTCATCTGAAAAAAGTTTTGCTACACCACCCTCAGATGTAGCAAGCATGCATTAGCCGCGCAGATTGGCTACATGCACTTGTCGGCCTGCATGTGGTGGCTTAATGGGCCTTGTCATGCACCACATGCATGCCGACATGCATGGGCAATCAATTTGCATGGCCAATGTATGCTTGCTGTATTGAAGAGTGGTGCAGCAAGTCTTTTCCCTCCCATCTAATATCTCACCAGCTTATGAAAGCCCATTAAGGGCAAAATATAGGAAAGTATGGGTTGTGAGGTGGGTCGTGGAAAAGAAATGGAGGCTAAACACTAAAAAAATAGGAGTGATGGTACCACAAAACTTGTTCTTCTTATTTGAGGGTGTGGCTTAGTCAATAAATTAAACAAAAGAAAAATTGTTGGCAATGAAAAGAAAATTTATGTTGCATTGCTTTACTTTTTTTTAAAAAAAATAAATTAATGTTTGATCCTTCAATAGATTGGATTATAATATTTAGCCTTATTAACCAATCATATAACACCTAGTTCATCATGCCAATCTTTTTACTTTTGAGTCCTTCATCTATACATTGCACATATATATATATATATATATATATATATATATATATATATATATATATATATATATATATATATATATGTCTCACTGTGCATCATTATTTTCTTACTAAACCTCATAAATATAAGTGTCCATATAGCCATTATTTAGTAAGAAGGATCGAAAATTAAGAAGAAGTGATACGGTAGATTAAGCATTGCATGGTTAGTTAATAGGGACTAGGTATTATAATCCGGCTCATCGAAGGTGTTTTTTTTTATGGTAGGGGTAGGAGGAGGGGGTGAGCTAAGCTATGTACCATGGTCATGGCTTTAACACATAAGACTATATTATATGTGAGGTATAATTATTTTAAATGTCACTTGTTTTAATGCAAATATTTAAAAGCAAAAAAATTAATTCCATTAGTTTAATTTTTGGTTCAAATGGATCATTACGACTCTGTATGATTAGGTCTAACTTTTTTACAAAAATCAAACCTAAGCCTAATCCATAGCCCCAAAAAAAGTTCTGAGTCAAGCTTGGATTAGGGCATGGCCCAACCTAGTGTAACCCTCCAGCCCTAATAACATAACCTCTATGTCAAAGAACAACATAAATATTATATTGTTTGACACCTTTGATCCTATAAGGGAAATGAAATGAAACTTTATCGTCTTGATTCCAAACTCCATATTGATACCATACTAATATAACATCAATACATTTGGTACACATCGATTCGATGTGCTAAGACTTAGTGTACATTAGCATCAAATCTCAATTCAACATCAATACAGTATGATATATTATTATCGATTGATATGATATATCATGAAATAAATATATCTAGTTTTGCATTTCAAAGCGCTACCTCATTTTACTCTTCGCTCTAGGAAAGAATATAAATATAACATTTGTTGTACTCTTATAATTCAATTGATTGCCATAATAATAAATCGATCATAGGTAATGTATAGCAAAATCAGCATGATGATTATTTTAAATATTTAATAATTAATAGGTAATAACCTCTCTTCATGCCTTTTAGTTAACATTAGGTGGAAATATGTTTTTTTGGTTTTCTAACTTCCACTCAAAAGTTGTTTAGACCTTCAAACCTTCGCTTATAACATTTTAGTTTTTTTATATTTTAAAAATATTACATTCTCAATGTTTCGTTACATAAAGCTAATTAAAATTGATAAAATAACATACCTAATATGCTACCCTAATGCAGCGACATGAATTGTTGGTATCTAGTTTATAAAGGAATGATATTATATCGCGTTAATTATTTCATTAATTTTAACCAAAGTCATATAACAAAACATAATATCTTAAAATATGAAGAGTTAAGATGTAACAGTTGAAAGTTTAAGAATTGAAATAAATTTGAATGAAAGTTTAAGAACCAAAAAGTATATTTTTGTGTGAATATTATCTTCTAAACCAAGCCACAGGCAATCTAGCTATAAAATTGAAAGGAAAAAAAGCACAACGGTTTAAGAATGGCACTATTATTCTATCATTAGGAGGCTGGCTTGCAAAATAATTATCAAACGGTGGAGAATTGGATCTCATAAAATCGTTTCTATTAGCAAGGATTTTGGCGTCACCAAGACCTTGGTCCCAAATTTGTCTCAACCGAGATATATGAGAGAAATTGCAATGCGATCATTTTGCCCTCCATGTTGCGTATTGTTGGTGTTAAAAGAAGCCGCCATGATGCCGATGTCAGCTAACAAGAAAGGATTTCATTCCCATCTCTCTGCCCCAACCACTTAAAAGGTGGCAGAATCTTGGACAAAGTGGCGGCCAGAAAGACGAGGTGAGATTTTCTTGTCCACCAAAGCAAACGCAGTCCAGAAAAGATTGCAGAAGAATGTGTTTTCCTCTGAGCCTTGGTTGGAGGTAGGGAGGACAAGAAAAGAAAATTGAAGTGAGAAATCGGGTCTCAAGATGCCTGAGTTGAGAAATATTTTTGCCTCATGGATAGCTCTCTCTCTTTTTTTTTTCATGCTCATTTTATAACCCTTCAAGCTCATTTGTTAATTATGTGATCAAAAAATTTAAGTAAAAGTTAATGAATAAAATATTTTTTTTTCATTCGATGTGAGACTAATCTTGGATATTACATTTTAAATTGAATCTTTTCTTTACATATATTTATTATTTATTGGCTACAATTTTTCTTAGTTATGTTTAGTAAAAAAAATGGTATACATGGTATTTATTAACTAATTTAATACTTAACATTTTTTATAAAGATAGCTAGTAGATAATTCATGATTTGTATGTGATGTCGTAGGTTTGATTTCAAAAGGCATTTTACTATTTTTTTTTTAAAAAAAATCTTAAAAAAATTGGATGATCGATTCTTGAGTCTTTGGATTTAAATTCTACCGAATTGGTTTTATTGGCTCTTAAATTATCCTTATCTTAGTTTCCATCTAATTTAATATAATGCTGACCCTTCTCTTTGAATTACAACAAAATATATGATGCCTGCCTGCTGTGCCATGCCTTAACTTTGAACGAAATCAAAGTTAAGGATGGAATAATAATATTATTGTTCTTTAATTTGTTTTATGAGAAGAATAAAAATTATGCACAGAAAATACAAAAGATGGTATATTAAGAAAACCTTATAAATAATAAACACTATCTTTTTTGATTTATTAGTACAACAGAGTAAACTAATTAATAACAAATAAATTTGTGTTATAACTTCTTAAATCTGATGCGAAATTATTTATGCAAGAAAATATTACACACATCGAAGCCTGAGACGTTCAGCCAATGGATCCAAGACCTTTCGTATCGTGGCTCATAGAGCGGAACAACTCTATCTGGAAGGTGATCGTCAATTCGCCACAGCTCCAGAATTAATACTTTTGATGGGGGTGTGTGCTTCTGGCCATCAGCAGCACTTTTGACCCCCAGGGCCACCAAGGTGGTCAATTGAGCCATCATATCCATCTTCCCTTGGCTTTCTACAAAGCGACCTTTCTTCATAATGTCAGCGCCTCTCAAATTGAATCAACTTGACGCATTACTAGATTAGAAACCTCAGTCCTATCATATAATATTATATCACCAACTTCCACCTAACTTTACCCATTTATTGGCACCAATGGCCTTGGATATATAGCTTTGGATTTTGCTTGCATACAACCCCTAAAGATATTCTGGATCTTTAATTAGAAAAGTTAAAAGAGGATTGGCTACAATTTTAAAGTACATAGGAGTCGACAATAATGGTTTAGCACTCATTCATCAAACTCTTGATCACCTCAGCATATATCATTCAGCTTTGTAGTTGTACTGCGATCATGCATTAATAGCCCCCATACTGAAACAATGGTGACAAAACTTGCCAAGGACTATTAGTAGAATGTCCATGGCTTATAGCACAGGCATATATAGCACAAATGGAAAACCTTGTCATACACTATTTATATAGAAGTGGGCCATGACTTGACTCCGGTTGCAACCCTTTTTTGCACAATTAAATAGGCCACCACCTTCAAGCTTGCCTTCACCCACCCTCCCCTCTGAAGAACTCTCTAGCATATTCCACACCTTGAAAGCTCCATCCATGTACCCCCATGAGGTTGCTGGCCTGCAGTATGGGGGCCAGCTAGACTTAACAAGGATCTTTGGAGCTTATGCAACCCAAGTCCAAGCCATGGGCTCGGTGGATGGAGTGGCTTTGCCCTGCTCTGGATTAATTGGCAACAACTCAACGTCGGATGAGGCTGATGAGCACCACCAACCAAGCCTGGTGGTGGATGAGAGGAGGAGGAGGAGGATGATATCGAACAGGGAGTCGGCCCGGCGGTCGCGCGTCAGGAAGCAGAGGCACCTGGACGAGCTCTGCTCGCAGGTGGTGTGCCTCCGAGCCACCAACCGAAGGCTCGTCGACGAGCTCAACCAGCTGATGGAGGAGCGAGATCGGATCCTTCAGGAGAACGCCTGGCTCGGAGAGGAAGCGTCTGGCCTCCAGAAAAAGCTCAACGCCATGCAAGTGGACAACAAATGAAGCATGAAAAATTACTCCCCATCTTCTTGCATCCACCAGTGATCATATCGTTCGTTCTCCAAGGGAGATCATTTTGTAGCGTTATTCCATTCTCTCATTTGTTCTCTGTCTTCTTCTTCTTCTTCTTCTTCTATATATGTGAGGTTTGATTAGCTCTATGGCCGTGTCAATCGATCGTTCGTTCGTTCGCTGTGAAAAGCCTTGCTTAACAGCAGGGGAGGCAAATCATGTCCATGGGTTTAAAAGTATAACATCAAACGCATCCATCCAAACCTAATCTGTTTGTTAATTATATCAGAAATTTAAATATTACCTAAAATATTTTCTACTTCTTTTTTTTTTGTTTGTTTTATTTTACTTACTTTACATAAGTTAATCTGTTTAATAATTATGTCGATTATGAATAATTGCAGATTAGCAAATTAATCCGAAACATGGCTTGTTTATTAATCATGTTTAATGGGGTAATACGATTTTGATCCAAATCTATTTATGTTCAACTCAAACCCTCTAATTCTATGTCAAGTTCGAATCATATTCACGAACATATCTAAAATTGCTTGCTCTTTTAAATTAAATCATGCCGAATGTCAAGTGGAATATTAACTCTAAGGCTGTGTTTGAAATAGGAAATAAGAGGGGATAACCCCTGGATATCCTTCTTTATTCTTAAAAACTATAACTACGAAGGATAAATCGAAAAAATTAACCATGAGTTATCCTGAACTTATTTCCTAGGGAATGAAGGAATAGCTATAGCTATCCCTTAAGGGCAAAATTGCTATTAAAAAAAGTTGATTATTCCTCAGTTATCCCATGGATAAACTCTATCATGTACACTTACTTAGGGATAGCATTTTTTATATCAAACACTACCTAAATCTTTATTGTCCCACAAAACCAGCAAACCTGAGAAGCAAAAAATAGATCATAATAATTCCCCAACCAAAATCCTATTTGTTGGTTCTCTTTGCCATGCCATTCAAGAGAAAACTTTGAATGTTAGCTAGAAAGTTGGAAAAAAAAAAAATGATGCAACCAAAACCAAGTGTATGAGAACAGAGTAGACAAATAGGTCAATGTTACTGCCCAAGTTGGAGGAGAAGAAATAGTAGCCATCTCCAAAAAGGAAAGGCCCCATAGCATAAGGCATCTAGTGGTAACCGGTGGTGGTGGCTGTGGATCATTTATCTACGAGCACAAGACTTGCCATGGAAAGCAGAGAACATATTGAGGGTTTCAGCACAGAAAGAGGATAAAAACTGCTTCCATCTTTTCTCAGGTAGCAATGCCTGAACTGGTATGGTTAAATTCGGCTGGAGTCTGCACATTGTCTGCCCACTTCCAGATGGCATCCACCATGAGTAATGCTGTCGCTTTTATTCAAAAGAGTATGTCTGACTCTGTCTCTGGAATGTGGAAAGAAAATTCAAGTTATATTCCAAGCTTTCTAATGCAAAGAGAAATATAGAGCACATATTCATCATGCCAGCAGTCACAAAAAGATTCAATGTTTTTCTCTGCACAAACAAACATATAAGTATGCTTATATGAGTTATAGACCATGCAACCAAGGAAAAATTGAATGGGTGTGCTCATCCTGCCTCCACCTCTGTCCTCGACCCTATGTTTGGTGTGGCAATAATTTTAGTCCTCATCCTCAACCCCACCCTGTAGCCCCACTCGTATACTCTTTTTTTCCTAAAATTATTTTTAAACATAATTCGAAAACTTAAAAAGTTGTAAAAATATATATTTGGAATTGGTTTGAGGCAAAGAGTATATATGCTAGCCCTGTCCCGACTTCAACTATAAGGTAGTGTTTGAAATAAAGTTAACCAAAGGGATAATCCATGGTTAACCATAGAATATCCCCTCAATTTATTCCCTAGAAAATGCAGGAATAGCTGGTTATCCCTTCAAATAAGAGTAAAAAAAAGTTATCCTATGGATTTACCTTTTTGCATTTGATATGATCAATGGAATAGTCAAGGAATATCCCTAGGGATAGTCAGGGAAACAAACTCTATCCCGTACACTTATTCATGGATAATATTTTTTCTATCAAACACTGCCTTAGGTTTTCAGTTTACCCTAAAATTCAACCCAAATCTAGCCTTCCCATTGAACCAGGTAGAATTGCTATCCTATCAAAACCATGCAACCAATTATTGGAATTCCAGGTTGGAGTGAAGAATGACAGTGGTTGGGCATGGCTGTCACTCTGCCATGTAACAAATTTTAGGTCTTGACTTAACACTTCCTTTATGGTTTGAATGATAAACCTCTTCTTCCTTCTGCAACAAATGTGGTTCTAATTGACAAATTAGCATGCATCCATCCTTAGATGTATGCTTCCTATGATTTCGTGTTCTCTAATGTATGATACACTGAGAACAAGTAACGGTGCTCAAGTCACCAGATGTTGAGATGAGGATCCATAAAAAACCAACATCATATGATAGGCACAAAGGTTGATGGTTATGATTGTTGATATTCTTTTCGAAGTTCTGCAGGAGAAAGAGAAATCAAATTAAGGAGACAACCACAACCCAAGAAGAAACACATAAAGGGCATGTCTCCTAGGAGGGCTTGAAAATTGTTCTTGATTTGATGTATTGTTACTGGTAACTAACAAGACCTCCACTGGAATGGATCCAAGGGTTAAGGTCTCTGATAGACACTTATATCATTCAGTTTTCCTAGAATTTCTAATTTGACCAGCTGAGGCACTAGTCTAATTGCATGGATTCGCAATGTCTTGGATCTTTTTTCTTCCTTCAGTTACGTAAATTCAAACAATAGAAATAGCATCTAGCCAATCTTCATCATACTCCTAAACTGATTTCCATCAATAGCACAAGTGTTGCTAAAATCTCAGTTATTTGTCAGTTGTCACTTCCTACATTAAGTTCAAGGAAACTTCTGGTGGTGACTGGTGTGATTGTGAGTACTTTTATAAAAACCAATGAGTTGTTATGCATTTCAATGTTAGAAATAGTGCCCTTTAAATAAATATTTTTATACTTTTTAATTTTTTAAATTAATAAAAAAGTATTTTTTTTCAATCTTACCTCATTTATATCAAAGATGAATATTTATATAAAAATTTAAAAATATTATGAGGCTGTAATTTTAGTATAATGTATATAAAAGGATTAAAATTATAGCTAATATATTTAAACATATTCGTGATTGATAGAACACGGATCTTCTATCGCTAATCATTAATATGGTCCATGTATATATTGAATGTAACAATCTTATCCGGATTGTGTGTAGAGACACTTAGTGGAGGTATTATATATAATAAGATTATATAGGACTTGGACCAACATAATTTGAATCTTTATTTAAGACCATTATAAAGAATTCAATTTATGTCATAAGATTATCATATATAAATCAACCTTAATCCTGATTTAATCACAGACTCCTTGATTATGCTATTGGATATTTTGATTTGTTTGTTAAAGCTCATTTGATGTTGGGCCCAATACTTACATCTTGGAGGTTTAATAACACATTGGGCTGGAAATGTGATTTAAAGATATGAAACCCATGGCTTTTGAAAGAAGCTTAAAATTAGTTCCCTTAAGTGTTGATTATGTAGCTAAACAGTTATGCGTATAATTTATGATCCGATCATAAATTAACTGTTTAACTAGTGAATCAATGGTACTTAAGGAATAAGAGATAATTAGAGAGGTATAACGGTTATTTCACGTATCTCTAATTATGAACTAACTATGGAGGGTTGAATTACATGTAATGATTATATCAATGGACGCTCAAGTTTTTCGAGTAAAATTAATCTATAATTTTTAAGAGTGCAGTCTCGAGTTTTTAGTGGAATAACTTCGAGATTAATAAATTGAATAAATAATTAAAAAGTTTTAATTGAGTTTATTCAAGTTATTGGAGCTTAAAATTATGGGTTCATGGTCCCCACACCGTCTTAGGTTAATCGCATCAAATACCCTTGGATTAAATAATTAATGTGATTAATTAATTATTTTTTTAAATAAAATATTTATTGAAACTTTATAATAAAGAGTTTATTAGATAAATAATCGATTTGATTGATTATTTTTTTATATTTATTTTGGTACAATAAATTAGTCATTGAACAAAATAAAAATATGTTTAGACACATTGTTCATATAATAATTGATATGAATGGTTGCACATAAATGTTATTATGGAACATCATACAAGAGAATTTTGTTCTTGTAAATGGCGCATATTATGAGTTGATAGAGAGAGAAAAATTTTATTTTTTGATATTTTGATAATGTGATTATTGAGAATATTAAAAATAAAATAATGAATTTGATTTATTAGATATTTGAAATTAATAATATCTAAAATTATTAAATTAGATTTGATTTAGATATTATTGTTTTAATTTAATATTATTTGTAAATTAGTTGCAAATAAGAAAATAATTTTTTTTCTTAATATGATCAAGGAGTTGACATATATGTGAGAATTGTTTCCATGCGGTCAAAATAGATTGTAACAGATAAAGGTTATTTAAATTAAATTAATTTAAAAGGAGATTTTTTTGGTTTACCTGGAGCCTTAAATATGATATAAGGTGGACTTTTAGAGAAGATAGGAAAATGAAAGAAAAGTTTCTCTCCTCCTTTTCTCTCTTTTTTTATGTGCGCTAGAGTTGTGAGAAATATAGAAAAATAAGAGTGAGCCCACTCTCATAATTCGATACCGATCCTGAGAAAGGTGAGGAAGGCTATAGTTTCATTTTGATTTTGCAGGTATTTTATGAAGTACCTTGGCTCGTAAACTCTACTATGGGATTCTTCATCCATAGCTTCGAATTCGGTAGTAGGACGCGTCTGTTTCTTTGAGACCTCAACATAACGGTATGTTTTTATGTTTAAAAAATTATATGATAATTTTTTCTTTTTATATGATAATATTAATTTTATGCATGTTAAACAATCCGCATGCTTCTGCTACACACACACACACACACACACACACACATATATATATATATATATATATATATATCTATATATATATATATATATATATATAATTTTTTGAATACCAACAACACATATATTAGTTCATGAAAAATCCAGATAGATGTAGACCATGAGCATGAGATTTTTAACTATCCAACCGGTGTCTTTTCATCTACAAGAGATCGCTAGAAATTTGACTTGTTTCTCAAACAAACATATCTATTCTGCCAAATTTCAGATTGTTTTAAAACTTGCTCTCCATACATGGTTAGGACTCCAAAGCGATAACAAGTTTGTAGCCAATGAATTCATCCAAAGAAAAAGGCACACCGTGAAACTTAAAAGACAGACGGATTAATCTAACAATACACTCTTAGCCCTGATTTATGAACAAAAAGGACAAAATTGACAAAATCGACAAGATCAAATTAGGATACAATGAGAAGAGGGAACATAGGGACCATAAGTTTATGGGGTTAAATTATTAGGTGGCTATATTCTTCTGTCCTCAATTCATCTTTTTATAAACAAACTAAGTACCAGCTCTTTCTTATCTCTACATTTACATTATACTCTATACTCGTGGTTATGGGACTCAACTTAAGAATGCAAAGTTCACTCAATCAATAGTCATGACACCAAACTTATGAGAAGAGTGAGGGATGAGTGATCTTTTACTCTATGCTTTCTGTATGCATGCTCTTCATTTTCCATTTTATAATAATCCTACATTCTTGAATCTTGCTGGTGACCATATGCACTGCATTTTTTTTGCCCTGTATGGCTGGAATTGAGGAAGGCCTATGATAATTTATGCATGTCAGAAACCTTTATAAGATGGTGAGAAGTCATCAAGTCAATATCCAGTTGAATTATGCGATCTGATTAACCTTTTAAAAATTATATGAGATGATGAACTTGACATATTGCATAGGAGTGCTTTGAGTTGCTGGATGCAACCAAGATATTATAAAAGATTAGAAAATTTAGTAGCTGCTAGTGAAAGAGTTTGAAGTCTTTGTTAAACACCCAGTTTCATTTGAACTACTAGATCACCACTAGCAATATCAGCAAGCATATCACAAACCATAATGAAATATCTCAATGTGGGACTTCTGGATGAGCTTCATAGGCTAGAACCAATAAATTGTGTGAAACTATATTTCTGTGATATTCCTGACCTGTCTCGTAGTTATGATAAGGACTTACCCCCTAGTGTATCAGCTTTCTTTTCTCGAACTTGAAATGTATTCAATTGAAGGATGTGATGAATATTTCCATCATTTAAACTTGATGAAGCTGTAAATGACTCTTAATTTTTGGTGAGAGTGCCCATAGCTGTAACTGGCAAACTCTGATGAATATTTCCATCATTTTAACTTGATGAAGCTGTAAATGACTCTTAATTTTTGGTGAGAGTGCCCATAGCTGTAACTGGCAAACTCCTAGGGAGTTTAAAACAAGGACCTTGTTCAACTTCCACCCTCCCTCGGATTTTGACAGGGATTTTCTCCATCCTAGTTCTCAAGAGAAGGATTACTTATTGACTTTATATAAGTTGGAGTATGAACTTAAGCAGTATCAGTTTTGAACTTAATCAGTATCAGTTTCTTTTGTATTTTTATCTCCAACAAATGAGACAATTACTGTTGGGCCTGGTGTGGTGCTATTAAGGCTCAGGTGGGCTAACTTGTATTGGGCTGGGTTTGAGTCCAAGGGTTGAGATTAAATCAAGTCACGGGTGTATACGGGCTTGGGGATTAGTTTAATCTCATTGGTTTAGTCCATGGGAGTTTTTTTGTTGAGTCTGGGCCTGGCCCACTTCGTGGATGTATTTAAACTCTAGTCTCTAGGGTTTGGATGGAATAGAACATATTCTTTTCTCCCAAAAATTCCCTTCTCTCATCATAGGGCGGCAGCCCTTTTCTTTCTCCTCCCCATCTTCCTCCTTTTCAAGAAGTAAACCTAACAGGATTAGAAATCCTTAGTTCTAGTTCTTGTTGAACGGGGAATCCCATTGCTATTCATCAATGACTAAACCCTAACAATTACCACATCAAAAAAATACAAAATCTGTGCATGGACTAAGTTATATATTTGAAATTGCTTTCTCCTTACATTGAAGGGATTGGAAGGTACTAATAGCATTTCAATTATAAATGATATCTGATGTTACCAAGCATTGAAAATATACTAGGCTGATGTACAATTATACTTTGATAGTGCTATAAGATTTCATTACAACTTGTAAACAACTCAATACTTTAGCTATATGAGGAACAGAATCTATTGACAATATTTTATTATTATAATAAATCCATTCATGATGCTACATTCTCTGTGTTTCTGTCTCCCTCGCTCTTTAGCATGCAAAAAGAAAGTATTGACTACTTTGGCAAGGCAAGTGATGGAGTTTTCTCAGATAAATCTCCTTTCTTCTGCACCTTAGCACACTCTTGATATCGATTTTCCTGTTTTCATTTGAATCAGACATGCATTGACTTTTCATCTCCTTTTTTTTTTTTTCTTTTTTTTTTCTTTTGGTTACAAATAGAAGTCATGGTCTAACAAACACAGTACTCCGCCGTCGGCTTCCATGAAAAGATTCAATTGAGAAGGGAAATTATCCTTCCAGAGCTGAAAAATTCCTTGAGCAGTAGCAATTTCAGCAAGTTAGCCAACAGGCTGGTCACCTTCTCTAAACACATGTTGGCAGGTGAACTTTGAGGATGAAACAAGGGAGAATCAGGATCAAAATAACTATAGTTCCACAAGACATTGGGTTCGATTGGGTGCCTGTGATGGGTTGGACTCATCTTAGCCAATGTTACTGAAGTCTAAGCGAGTCTGAGTGGATTTTGTTTTTTCAAACTCCCGCAGTTTGGTTCTAGGGGGTTAAGGAAAACAGTCCACTATGCATTCCATGAAGTTAGAAAGGACGATGGATCCAAAGGCTTATGAAAAGTGGTACATGGGTTGTGAGAAGCAGCCTTGGTTCAATCCGTAACCAAGACTCTGACCGTAGGAAGAAAAGTTTATCTGAAATACTTCAGGTAACTTCAACCACTAATCCAGAGAGATAAGTACTTAATATTCTTTAATTAGTTTATCCCAACAATCATAGATGTGTAGATCGTTATATGATAATAAATTTGAGCTCTTATCGGGAAATTAACCATGACATCCTTAGCCAAGCTTCAAATAGCGAAATAAGAATTTGCAGTACAAAATCAAACAAGTTACAAAGAGACAAAATCAGCAAGAATGAAAGTATCAAGAAATAGTGATTGTATGAAGAAAAGATGTAAGACCTTATTTAATTTGACTTGACAATTTAGAATTCTTTGAATCCCAATATCACCATGGCAAAGGAATAAAAATACAAGGATACTGCATTATACCTTATCTTATCATGTAGAAAGATTGACTGGATTTAGTATCATGTCGAAGTAGAAGATGGAAGTCCTCTTAAGAAAAAGGATGGGAAATCCATTATTAGAATATAAGACATTGACTGCAAGCTACCCTGCATAAAATGATTATAAATATGAAATTGTTTAATTTGCAAATCGCTTGGCCTGGTCATTGTTGGGTTCCGGTCATACAGGGAAGGCTGGATTTTAAAAAAAATTAACCTTGAAACCCTAATCAACCAAAACCTTAGACCCAGACCCCTTGATTATAACAATTAATTAGTCATAAAATATAACATATATATAGAGGAACATACCTTAGTACTTGGTGAAGAAAGAAGGAAGCCGGTTATCCAATCTTTTCCACTAGGCGCCCAAGTGTTCGCCCTCCAATGATGATCCACACGAAATTGGATCAAAGATATGCTCACGAACTTGACTTAAACCTCTTTTTGGCTTCTTAACTTCTTGGCTTGGCTCTTAGGACCCTTTTACACTTTTCTTAAGCCTAATAAAACTTGTATAGGCTAAGAAAAGAGTTGTCCTAAATTGACTAAGGCTTGTAGGAAGGGAGAGGGAGAGAGAAGACTCTTGTCTTAACAAGGATTACTAAAAATTATCCGATGCAATCCCATATGTGCCACCCCTTTAAATAGTGAATGGAAAGACGCCAAATGAAGGGATACAACCTATTCCACATCTTTCTAAAAGGATATAAAATTTTAAATTCATTTCAATTTGAATCAAGGGACACATCGTTATAATTTTCTGCACCTTTTTCCTATGCACGCCATACCTGATAGCCTCTGATTTTACCATATGTCAAGATAAGGTTCTCCATGTTTATATGGACTCTTAAATCCCAAAAGATGTGCCTTCTAGTGCCTTAAATCAGAAAGACTTTTAGACCTCTTGAAAATTCTGCACGAGCACAGTTTTTCTTTCGAGAGTCCCATGTCTCTTGGACTCTATTAATTCAACCTTATCCAATACAATAACATCTAGATAAGGTTCTCCACGTTCAATGGACCTATAAATCCAAAAAAAAAAAGATGCGCCTCCTAGTACCTTAAATCAGAAGGACTCTTAGGCGCCTCTTGAAAATTCTGCACATGCATAGTTTCCCTTCTGAGAGTCCTATATTTCTTGGACTCTATTAATTCAACCTTATCCAATCCAATAAATGGTTGATCAGGTCAGAGGTTATCCCAAATTAATTCTAAAATTAATTGGATCAATTAATTAAGCCGGTTCAAATCAATTTCGACCCAAATTGGAGTGATAGTTAGCCACATGTGCTAGCATGCTGATTGGCTAACAAATTGAATTAATTAATATTATTAAAATGATTCTTTGACCAACTTCCTTATGTGTGTGACCCATTGGGTTCCTCATCTAGCCAGCAGTAGGTTTAGGTTTAAGTCGATTTAGTTCGATTAGAAACTGACTAACCGAATTAGATCAAATCGTGCTAACCCTAGTTGCCAATTTGAACCATCTTTCAAATTGACTCATGAATTAAATAAATTTAATTCATGAAAACCAAGACAAGATTGACATCTAGTAATGTATCATGTCTACCTAAAAGATGAGGAATTTGATGGAATTACCAAAATACCATTCAGTGGCAAGTTACTGTAATTCAATCCTTCGATCTTTTTTATCCCGAATAAGTGATGGGTATGGAAAAATGTCAAATCCTAGCATTTTATTCATTTGAATCTCAAATCAATAATAAAGACTCGACAAATGAAAAATTAGAAACCTATTCTAATTTCATTTTGCTTTGATCAAAGACTTCTTGAGTCATCATATGATGAGATTACATGGGATTATTTTTCCTCTTACTAGGAATGATCGATTCCTTGTTGACCTACTCATAACCTTCATACACAATCCTTTATATCCATGAACACCCCGTACATGACTTAGCCATGAATAAGCATGAACTAAAACATAGATTCATGTGCATAAGATTCTATGGTAATCTCAGGTCTAAGGATCACTTGCACAACTCCCACTAAGAGAACTATCTTTTGACAAGTAAATAAGATCTCCATAAGATGTTCTCAATGTGGATCAATTCAGTGAACTCATACCCTAATGAGCACCACATCCTTGTATTAGTGTCTCTACACAAGTGGCTATGAGACCAACCACCCTCTTTATTGAGCATACATAGAATGTGCCAGTCTTACCGGTATCATCGATCCCGACTCGATGATCCTTCGACTGGGAACATTTTAGATTAGAGTTTTTAGGAACTTAGGTCTTCTCATTATGAACTTCATCATAACCCTAATTATTGCCCTAACCTTATGGGGTTCATCATAATCTTAATAAATATAAGACATAGCATATGATGAATCGAAAAAAATGCCTTTTAATTGATAAAATATCATACATGAGTTGAAAGAAATTACAAAAATGCCCTTACATGATTGGCTTTTAGGGCACTACTCTTTCAATCTCCCACTTGCACTAAAGCCAATCGCCTTTGTATTTAATTCCATACAATCCAAATGATGATCAAATTGCTGTTGAGAAGGGCCTTAGTGAATGGGTCTGCTATATTGTTCTTTGTGTAACTCGTTCTATAACAACATCTTGTCTTTCAATGATCTATCGAATGAGATGGAAGCGTCTTAGGATGTGCTTGGATTTCTGATGAGACCTTGGTTCCTTAGCTTGTGCAACAGCTCCAGTGTTATCACAATAAAGTGGCACGGTTGTTGAATCACTGGAACAACACCTAACTCCGTAATAAACTTCTTCATCCAGATAGCTTCCTTAGCGGCTTCACTACAGCAATGTACTCTGCCTCAGTAACTGAGTCAGCTACAGTTTGCTGCTTAGTACTTCTCCAACTGACTGTACCACCATATAGAGTAAAAACATACCCTGATATGGATTTACTGTCATCCAGATCTGATTAAAAACTGGAGTCAGTATAGCCTTCCAATTTTAAATCTGATCCTCCATATATAAGAAAAATATCCTTAGTTCTTCTTAGGTACTTAAGAATATTTTTCATAGCTTTCCAATGATCTTCCCTGGATCGGCCTTGAAACCTGCTTGCTGTGCCTAAGGCATAAGCAACATCAGGCCTGGTACATAACATGGCATACATTATGACCCTACAGCTGAAGCATAAGGAATCTTGTTCATTCTTTGTCTCTCTTCAGGTGACTTAGGAGACATCTTCTTAGAAGATGTATGCCTTGACTCATGGGCAAGTAACCTCTTTTACTTTCCTCCATGTTGAATCTTTTCAACACTAAGTCAATGTATCTAGATTGGGATAAGCCAAGCATCCTCTTAGATCTATCTCTATAGATCTTTATACCCAGTATACAGGATGCTTCTCCCAAATCTTTTATGGAAAACTATTTAGATAGCAAGTTTTGACTGATTGTAGCATTGGGATATCATTTCCAATGATAAGTATGTCATCGACATATAAAATTAAGAAGACTATGGCACTCCCACTTGTCTTCTTATACACACATGGTTCATCTATATGTTGATGAAACCAAACTCTTTGATTGTTTCATCAAAGCAAATGTTCCAACTCCTCGATGCTTGCTTTAATCCATAAATGGATTTCTTAAGCTTGCATACTTGGTGCGGTCTCCTACTTGAGACAAACCCTTCTGGCTGTGACATATAGACTTCCTCCTCAAGATATCCATTGAGGAAGGCAGTCTTTACATCCATCTGCCAATTTCATAGTCATAGTATGCTGCTATGGCAAGTAATATCCGAATGGATTTGAGCATAGCTACTGATGAAAAGGTTTCATCATAGTCAATACCATATTTTTGCCTGAAACCTTTTGCCACTAGCCTAGCCTTGTAGGTTTCTACTTGGCCATCTGCTCCAATCTTCTTCTTGAAGACCCATTTGCACCCTATTGGCTTTACTCCCTCAGGTGGGTCAACCAAGGTCCAAACCTGGTTGGTATATATGGAGTCCATTTCAGATTTCATAGCATCAAGCCATCTGTCAGAGTCCTTACTCTCGATAGCTTCTGTATAGGTCACGGGATCATCATCCTGAATGATATTGGCTTCGTTGTCATCTCCAATAACAAAACCATATCTGAGAGGTGCACCCTGCACTCTCTCTGACCTACAGAGAGGAGGTGAATGTTGTGGTTGTTCTTGATCTTTAGAAATTTTGGTTGAGGAATGTCTTGTTGATTGTCAACAAGAGTAGGTTGTAAGTCTTGATCTTCAGTGAGTTCAAGTATCTTCCCACTGCCTTCTTCTTGGATAAATTCTTTTCAAAAAAATGGCATGCCTACCGAAATATGTTTTGCTCAGCAGGATATAAAAGATGTATCCAATACCTTCTTTGGGATAACCTATAAACCTACATTTATCAGCCCTAGCACTTAACTTATGTCCGAATACATTTTTGACATAAGCAGGGCAACCCCAAATCTTAAAATATTTAAGACTTGGCTTTTTTCCTTTCCATAATTCATATGGAGTGCTAGTCACTGATTTTGATGGCACTCTGTTTAAAATATAGGCAGCAATTTCTAGGGCATAACCCCAGAATGATACTGAAAGATATGTGAAGCACATCATGGACTCACCATGTCTAATAAGGTACGATTCCTCCTTTCTGCTACACCATTTAATTGAGGTGTATAAGGAGGGGTCCATCAGAGAGAATACCTTTGTCTTTAAGATGATCAAGAAATTACGACAAGTATTCTCCTCCTCGATCAGATCGAAGGATTTAATACTATCCAGTTTGTTTCTCAACCATACTTTGATACTCCTTAAATTTATCAAAGGCTTCAGACTTGTGTTTCATAAGATACACGTGTCCAAACCTTGATAAATCGTCAATGAAATTGATGAAATAAGAGTATCCTCCTCTAGCTTGAGTTGTCATAGGTCCACATACATCTGTGTGTATAAGACCTAATAACTCAGTTGCCCTTTCTCCATGTCAGTGAACGGAGACTTAGTCATTTTTCCATGAGGCAGGATTCACAAGTTCCTAATGATTTAAAATCATAAGGATCAAAGAAGTTATCTTTGTATAACTTGCTTATCCTAGATTCACTTATATGACCTAATCGGCAATGCCAGAGATAAGTGGCATTAACATCTTCTCTCTTTCTTTTCTTGTTATCAACAAACAAAACTTTATCATTGAGCAAAAGAATTAGAATACCATTATTAAACAAACCATGTCCAAACAATTTATTAGAATAAAAGATAGAGCAACCATTGCTCTTTACATTTATTTCAAAACCTTGTTCTAATAACAAGGGTACATAAATAATATTTCTAATAATATTTGAAATATAATAACCATTTTTTAATTCCAATATCTTGCCAGAAGGTAATAACAACAAATAGGTGCCCACAGCTTCAGCATAAATGGCTTCTCCACTCGCACCATACAGCTTGAAGTCACCCTTCTTCAAATTTCTAACTCTTTGTAGTCCCTGCAATGACTTGCATATATGAGATCCACATGCAGTATCCAATACCCATGAGTCAGAAACTGAAGAACTCAATGATAAATTAGTTTGTATCATGTACAAACCTTTTGATGCTTCTTCACCAGCATCTTGCTTCAAACTTGCAAGATATATCTTACAGTTCTTCTTCCAGTATCCCTGCTTGCTGTAGTGAAAATAGGCTCGATCAACAGAAGGCTTCTTTGCCTTCTTCCTCTTTTGCATGCTACTTTTAAGGCTCCTCTTTCTCTTTGAACCTTTCTTCATTGCCTGTTTCTTCTTCCTATCAACTAGAAGAATATGAGCCTTATCACCCTTGAAGTGACTCTCAGCTGTCTTGAGCATATTCAACAGCTCAGGTAATGAAATATTTAGTTTGTTCATATGATAGTTCATGACAAACTGCGAGAAGGAGTCTGGGAGTGATTGTAGGATCAAGTCCTGATTAAGCTCTCCATCCATTACAAACCCTAATTGACCTAACCGAGTGATTAAGTCAATCATCTTTAAAACATGAGCTTGAACGGATGAGCCCTCACTCATACGTGCATGGAACAACTGCTTCGAAATCTCATATCGAGCAGCCCTACTTTGCTCTCCATAAAGCTCTTTAAGATTGAGCAATATGGATTGAGGTTCCCGCTCCTCATGTTGCCTCTGTAATTCATTGCTCATCGAGGCCAACATGATACACTTAACAATCAAACTATCATTCTGCCACTTTTTATATGTGGCTCATTCCTCCTCTGTAGCATCATTCCATCGGATCTGGATTAGGAGAGTCGAGGATGTAGGAAACCTTTTCCTGAGTTAAGACAATTCTCAAGTTCCTCAACCAGTCCACATAATTTGGACCAGTCAACTTGTTGCATCTAAAATGCCTCAGTGATAAAGTAGAAGCCATAAAATTTTAATCTATATTAAAAGTAAAGAACAATACATAAGCAGACCACTCATAATGATGTCTAAACTAGACAAGGACTTATCAATCTAATTGTATCTCCCACTATTTTATTACGAATACCATAACCCTCACCTATGGTAAGCGAGAAAACCCTACCAGGGTTTCTTTAGTGGGGTTGAGATCCCAATTCATCATAAATATCTTGTGTTACACAACAAATATTCATGAGTTCAAGGGTAGAAAATATCCTTTCCAATTGCAACCCATGCAACTCTCAACATAACACCTGCCTCTAAGATACTTATAGCCTTGTGTTACACAACAAACTATAATGTCTTAGTTTAGTCAAACCCTTCATTTTCATATAGTCATGATTGAATAATATTGCCCTTGTGTTACACAACAAAGCAACACCACTAATCATGCTATAAAGCATTAAATGCACTAAGACAATTCATATCTAACCCTAGAGTAGGCCTTGTGTTGCACAACAAACCTACTATAGTTGTTATCATAAATTTATCTTAGTATGAAGGAAGGCATTAGGTAGTGTTCATAATCAATATATCATTTCCAATTCAAGGTCTAAATCAATCAAATTGGCCAGTTAAGTGGGAGAGAGGTGGGGGTCCTCCCGTTGCTTTCCTTAGACACCATTTAATTGGCCAGGTCAGTCAACGGAACCAATTAAAAAAATCACGATCTCTTTACCTTTCCAGAACCACTTTTCTAGACACCAATTGATTAATCAAACCCTAAAAGGATTTGTATTATGATTCTATCACACTACGACTAAATATAATTTTTAGGAGGGCTTTGATGGTCTCATGCACATCCTTTTTCTATATGCATAACAATAATATCATACCACATATATTCAATGCAATTTTAAAATTATCATCTTAAGTAAAATTTCTCATTAATTAGAACACGTCCGGCCATAGCTCATTAGTCCCTTAGGCCAGTCTATGCAAAACACCGCAGGCATAGAGGCTCAGGAGGCGTGTTCTAATACAAGAAATTTTATAACTCTACATAATAAAACAAATCATGCTAAAAGCATAACATAATCATTCATGTAATCAATATATTATGGACCACTAATTGAATTAATCAACGTGGCTCTGATACCAATGTTGGGTTCGGTCATGCAGCGAAGGTGGATTTCAAAAAAAATTAACCTTGAAACCCTAATCAACCAAAACCTTAGACCCAAGACCCCTTGATTATAACAATTAATTAGTCATAAAATGTAATATATATGTAGAGGAACATACCTTAGTACTTGGTGAAGAAAGAAGGAAGCCGGTTATCCAATCTTTTCCACTAAGCGCCCAAGTGTTCGCCCTCCAATGGTGATCCACACGATAATTGATCAAAGATATGCTCACGAACTTGACTTAAACCTTTTTTGGCTTCTTGACTTTTTGGCTTGGCTCTTAGGACCCTTTTACACCTTTCTTAAGCCTAATAAAACTTGTATAGGCTAAGAAAAGAGTTGTCCTAAATTGACTAAGGCTTGTAGGAAGGAAGAGGGAGAGAGAAGACTCTTGTCTTAACAAGGATTACTAAAAATTATTTGATGCAATCCCATATGTGCCACCCCTTTAAATAGTGAATGGGAGACGTCAAATAAAGGGATACAACCCATTCTATATTCTTCTGAAATCATATAAAATTTTTATATTTATTTCAATTTGAATCAAGGGACACATCGTTATAATTTTCTGTACCTTTCTCCCTACGTGCGCCACACCTGATGGGATGCTTTTTAAATCAGATAGCCTCTGATTTTACCATGTGTCAAGATAAGGTTCTCCATTTATATGGACTCTTAAATCCCCAAAAGATGTGCCTTCTAGTACCTTAAATTAGAAGACTTTTAGATGCCTCTTGAAAATTTTGCACGCGCACAGTTTTTCTTTCGAGAGTCCCATGTCTCTTGGACTCTATTAATTCAACCTTATCCAATACAATAAAATCTAGATAAGGTTCTCCACGTTCAATGGACCTATAAATTCCAAAAAAAAAAGATGCGCCTCCTAGTACCTTAAATTAGAAGGACTCGTAGCGCCTCTTGAAAATTCTGCACGTGCATAGTTTCCCTTCTGAGAGTCCTATATTTCTTGGACTCTATTAATTCAACCTTATCCAATCCAATAAATGGTTGATCAGGTCAAAGGTTATCCTAAATTAATTCTAAAATTAATTTGGATGAATTAATTAAGCCGGTTCAAATCAATTTCGACCCAAATTGGAGCGATAGTTAGCCACATATGCTAGCCTGCTGATTAGCTAATAAATTGAATTAATTAATCTTATTAAAATGATTCTTTAACCAATTCCCTTAGTGTGTGACCCATTGGGTTCCTCATCTAGCCAGCAGTAGGTTTAGGTTTAAGCCGATTTAGTTCAATTAGAAACTGACTAACCGAATTAGATCAAATCGTGCTAACCCTAGTTGCCAATTTGAACCATCTTTCAAATTGACTTATGAATTAAATAAATTTAATTCATGAAAACCTACAAGACAAGATTGACATCTAGCAATGTATCATGTCTACCTAGAAGATGTGGAATTTGATGGAATTGCCAAAATACCCTTCAGTGGCAAGTTACTGTGCAATTCAATCCTTCGATCTTTCTTTATCCCGAATAAGTGATGGGTATGGAAAAATGTCAAACCCTAACATTTATTCATTTGAATCTCAAATCAATAATAAAGACTCGATAAATGAAAAATTAGAAACCTATTCTAATTTCATTTTGCTTTGATCAAAGACTTCTTGAGTCATCATATGATGAAATTACATGGGATTACTTTTCCTCTTACTAGGAATGATCGATTCCTTGTTGACCTACTCATAACCTTCATACATAATCTTTTATATCCATGAACACCACGTACATGACTTAGCCATGAATGAGCATGAACTAAAACATATATTCATGTGCATAAGATTCTATTGTAATCTTAGGTCTAAGGATCACTTGCACAACTCCCACTAAGAGAACTATCTTTTGACAAGTAAGTAAGATCTCCATAAGATGTTCTCAATGTGGCTATGAGACTAATTTAGTGAACTCATACCCTAATGAGCACTCACATCCTTGTATTAGTGTCTCTACACAAGTGGCTATGAGACCAACCATCCTCTTTATTGAGATACATAGAATGTGCCAGTCTTACCGGTATCATCGATCCCCGACTCGATGATCCTTCGACTGAAAACATTTTAGATTAGAGTTTTTAGGAACTTAGGTCTCATCATTATGAACTTCATCATAACCCTAATTCCATTTGGAATTCATCATAATCTTAATAAATATAAGACACAGCATATAATGAATCTAAAAATATCATAATTTTAATTGATAAAATATCATACATGAGTTGAAAGAAATTACAAAAATGTCCTTACATAATTGGCTTTTAGGGCACTACTCTTTCGGTCATCATCCTAAATGGACAGTTTACATAGCTTGATACAATGTTTTGACTTGATCTATAGCTTAGAAGGATAAAAAACAGTTGAAATTTTGTATGGTTTGGATATGCTTTAAGATACATAGATCAACATCAACAATTTGGATTCTAAATTTATATCCGATAAGATATATTTTAACAAACTAGCTCTGTTTTTGCAATTTGTTTTGGGCTTAGGTCTTAATCTGGATGGGAAGGCCACACTTGAGCTTAGATTTCATGGCATGTTAAGGCCAGGAACTAGGTATTGGCCTCAAGATTAAGGTCCTAATAAGTTTAAACCTCAGAGGCCCGGCCATAGCCGTAGTCTAAGCATGTCCTTTCGACATCATATTGTGTTGGAGATGTTGAAGAATATGAAATCTTACATATTTACTCCCAAAAATGGAACATGAAGTCATTAACAGCATAGCAAGCACTTAATTGAACTCTCAATATTTTAAAATTTTCAATTCAAAGTAGTCAGATTCCATGGGTAACAAAGAATCCATAGGCACAACTGAAAGCAATCAATATCCTAGTCTGAGACCTGAGAGAATGGAGAACAGCTACAAATATTCAGCTTACCGTTAAATTTAAGTTGACACCATTCCTTGCTTAATGGATGATACTTAGGTACATTGCATTAATTGCAAGTGTTTGCTTTTATTTTTCTTCAGTAATCATCACACAAGACTTAGATGGAGATTATTATGACTAAACAAGGCAAGAAAAATGGAAAGAACAACATGCACTTAATGTATTGCATCTAAGTTTTATCAATATCCTAATAGGACGCATAAGAGAACGAAGAACAACTACAAATATTCAGTTTATTATTAAATTTTAATTGACATCATTACTTACTTAATAAATAAAATTTAGGTGCTTTATATTAAGTGGGAGTATTTTCTCTCTTTTTTTCAGTAATCATTATGATGCGGTTGATCATCTCCTCTGGGCGGTATTATAACCTCCTGCGCAATTTTTGGAATTAATGATGTGATAGCTCGTTCTCGGGATTTTGGAATCCTTGGCTCCAGCCTTTGGCTCCGGCCTCCAGCTCCGGCCTTTGGCTTCGGCCTTTGGCTCCGGCCTACAGCGTCGGCTCCGGCCTCCAGCTCCGGCCTCCAGCGTCAGCTCCGGCATCCAGCTCCGGCCTTTAGCTCCGGCCTCCAGCGTCGGCTCCGGCCTCCAGCTCCGGCCTTTGGCTCCGGCCTCCAGCTCTGGCCTTTGGCTCCGGCCTTTGGCTCTGACCTCCAGCGTCGGCTCCGGCCCCCAGCTCCGGCCTTTGGCTTCGGCCTATGGCTTTGGTTTGGCTATAACCATAACTTGGTATCATTCTTTCCAAAATACACTGAAACCCACTTCAAGTAACGGACCCCGAGATTCGAGACATCTGTTATCGTGTATCTCGTTCGCTGAAATCATGGGTAGGTACTAGCGCGTCCCACAGTTACCGGCATACACGGCGCTCATTCAGCAATGGCTCACCCACTCACCGTTCAGGAGAACGTTGCTCCCCAAAGAGGTATAACAAGAGGGCCTGAGCTCAATGCGAGAGGACTCTTCTCGGAAAAATTCTACTGATATATGCAACTTTCCTGTTCTATCAACCCACTTACTTGGGCATCGGAGGGTCCCCACCGGAACCACCGATCCGGAACTTTTTGCAAGCTCCTGAAGGAAGACGGTGACCTTTCTGTACTCTGGAAGGCCTGCGGAGATCCCATCTCACCCGACGGTCATTGCAAGTGGTTTGGCAGCAACAATTGGCGTGCCAGGTAGGGGGGCAGGTGAACGTTTGTTCAACGTATCTGCGACCCCTGCAAGGGAGACAAGTAACCACGCGAGCTCATGAAGCTTCTACCAGTCAGGTTGCGGAGCGTATCTCGCAGGCTGAACAATCTAAGGACAACCTCCATGTTCCACCTCCTGCGCCACCGCAGGTTAGCCAGTTCGATCGGCTAGATGCCCTAGCCCATCAAGTGCAGGATCTGATGACGGTGGTACAGGGACTGCAGGAGCATTGCTTCGCTGCCATACAGGGTCTCAGCCCCCTCCGCTCCGCGAGGAAGGCCATGAAACCATTCAACCTCATCAGGGAAGGACCCCTCCTGAAGCCTCCCACCACTCGTCCCCAAGGTCTCGCCGCCGGGAAACCTCGAAATGGTGACGGTCCCTTTCTCGCCATTCCGATCGTTCTTGCGGGCGACGCAGTGAGAAGGAGCCACGGCGATTGCACCCAATACACCGGCGGGCCTCTCCATCCTCTTCCTCTGACTCTTCTAAAGGAGACTCGAGCAAGAAGGCTGCTCGTCGGGCCAAGCAACGGCTCAACGAGTATCATCAACGATTGGAGGAACTCAGCCACCGAATCGCCAACCCAAACGGAGTGGACTATAACTGCCGTCCACCTCTTTCACGTCGCATCATGGAGGAGCCGGTCCCACTCCGGTTTCATCTCCCTCAGCTGGACTCGTATGATGGTACGATGGACCCCCTAAACCACTTGGAGAGTTACAAGGTCCTCATGCAGGTCCAAGGAGCAACGGACCCTCTCCTGTGTGTTGCTTTTCCAGCAACACTTCGGAAGGCGGCACGTGCATGGTACTCTCGTCTGCCACCATGCAGCATCAACTCGTTCAAGCAACTCGAGCGATCTTTCCTGGCCCACTTCGATGCATGTCGGAAGATCCCTCGAGTCGCCGATAGCTTGTTCGCTGTCCAACAAAGGAGCGGGGAAACTCTGAAGGATTTCGTGGCTCGGTTCAAGGAGACTGCGCTCGAGGTCTATAACTTGGAGGATTCTGTAGCCCCTCTCGCGCTGAAGCGAGGACTCCGCCCGTCTAGATTTGCGTATTCTCTAGATAAAAAGCCCTCCGGCTCCTACGCCGAGCTGCTAAGCCGGGCACATAAGTACATTTGCATTGACGAAGCAGATTCTTCCAGAAGGGAAGCCGACAAAAGTTCCAGCAAGAAGTCAGCACCCGTAGAACCCGCTGGAGGACGGTCCAGAAAGCCTGAGCCGCCTCGTCGCACGGATAGCCAGCCCCAAACACTAGTTCCCAAGGAGCATTTTACACCCCTCCTTGCTCCGATATCTCACATCTTGTTAGAGATTGAGGAAGAGCCTTATTTTTGGCGTCCATCTCCAATGAAGTCAGGGGTCCCCCGCAGCAAAGATGTCTATTGCCGATATCACAGAGACTATGGCCACGACACTGAAAATTGCCGCCAACTAAAAAAAGTTATCGAGGAGCTTGTCCAGCAAGGCCATCTGAGCAAGTTCATCCGCCGGGGGAACCCTACAACCGCGGGTCCGTCAGCACCTCCCATGCAGCAGATTGCCTTGGACAATGCCCCAACAGCGAAGACGGTGGCCATGATCTCCTGGGGGGTAGGCAGTGGTTCCAAAAGATAGCGAGAGAAAGATGACAATCCTGTAATTTCTTTTTTCAAAAAAGACCTAGAGGGGTAGTGAATAAAAATGATGATGGCATCGTCGTCTCCATGACGATCGCCAAACATCCTGTAAAGCGGATTTTGGTTGATAGTGGAAGCTCAGTGAATGTTTTAAGTTACGATGCTTGTATTAGAATGAGTTTACCTGCAAGTTCTCTTTTACCTGTCACCACTCCGCTGATGGGCTTCACCAGGGATTCAGTCCGGGTCGAAGGGGAAATCACTCTCCCAGTCACAGCCGGAACCCCACCACGCCAGAGCACGGTTCTTATGAACTTCTTGGTGGTGCGGGTCCCCTTGGCGTACAATGCTATTTTGGGGAGGCTTGGCTTAAACCTGTTGGATGCTGTCATCTCCACCAAAAGGCTACTTGTGAAGTTCCCCACCAACGAAGGAATAGGAGAAATGAGGGGAGAGCAAAACCCGTTGCCACTCTGCTACCACCTAGCCCCCAGTCCACAAGAGACCGCATCGGCGACTGCACCAAAACTGACTGACCCCCAAGAGTTGGAGAAGAGAGGGGAGCCGGCCGAGCACCTCCTGACTTTTCCCTTGGGAGACGATTCCGCGAAGACCATCCAAGTCAGGGCATTGCTTCCAGAGGAGGCCCGCGATCAGCTCCTTGCTTTCTTGCACGCCAACTCTGACATCTTCGCATGGTCATCGTCTGATATGCCAAGCATCCCCAAGAAGATAATCACTCACAAACTTAACCTCAAGCCAGAATGTCGGCCTGTCTGACAGAAGAAGAGGAGTTTCGCTCCGGATAGACAGAAGGCTGTCGATGAGGAAGTCCGTAAACTAAAAGCTGTAGGCCATATTCGGGAAGTTTGATACCCCGATTGGTTGACCAACGTCGTGATGGTCCGCAAGGCCAATGGGAGTTGGAGGATGTGTGTTGACCCAATTATTGATTTTGATTATTAATAAAAAGATATTAGTATATTCATTTTATTACTAATAGATTTAACAAGTGTTTTAGGGCTTAAAAAGATTTGATCAATCAAAAAGGATAAAGAAATACGTGTTTTGAATCAAATTCCAGAAGTATGTTTCAAAATTCAGAACCTAGAGTCGACACCTAGAAGGTCTGGAGCCGACCCCATGGCCGATCAGTTGCTTTCCTAATTTTTGGCACGGTCAGGAGTCGACACCCAGTGTTTCGGAGCCAACACCCAGAGTTTCGGAGCCGACACTTACAATGTCTGGAGCTGACTCCAATGCGGGAACAGAAAGCATATTTTTGGACTACTCTGGAGCCGACACTTACAGTTTTTCGGAGCCGACTCCCGAATGCGACGAGCCGACACTTACCTTTTTCGGAGCCGACTCCTCAACGAACTTTTACTTTCTATTTTTGGATACTCGACTTGGAGCCGACACCTGAAAAGTTGGAGCCGACTCCAGCCTGTCAGGAACGGATTTTCAAAATGTCAGAACGGCATCCAACGGTAATATTTTCTCACCTAATCTCTAACGGACACTTTTCTTGTGTGTAGGAGGAATCCAAGGACAGAAATAACGGCTAGTTTTTCACCTAATCTTGGATTAAAGAAGAATCTATAAAAGGGGAGTCCGTCCGTTTGAAAAAAGAAGAGAAAAAAAATAGAGAGAAAATAAATTGAAAAATCCGAGAAGTCTTGAGCAAGAAATCAAGAGGAAAGAGTCAAAGTTCAAATCCATCAACTCCATAAAGCTCAAAGAGAAATCCAAGGCATTCAAGTTCAAAATCGGAGGATTTTCAAAAGAAAAAAGAGAGCAAAAAGTCATGTTTTTTCCCAACTTCTCATCTGCAAATCTTTGTAAAGAATCCGAGCTGAGGCCTGATTCAACATCTCAAAGGAGAAGAGGAAAAGAAGAAAAGCTCAAATCAACTCTGCTTCAAACAGGCTTTTCTAACCTTGTTTATTTATATTGAATATTTGCTCATTTAAGGAACTGTTTGTTATTGTAAACTCTATTCTCATTTGTTTTTCTAGTTCAATTAGGGGGATTGAATTAGTGGAGGTAGTATACCTTGGGTCAAGCTAGATTATCTTGGGTTTGGGTTTTGTGCTGGTGAGCCCGGAAAACCAGCTGGGTTCATTGTGATCCCGTGGGAAACAACAAGTTTTGAGTTATGAGCTTGTAAAACAACTCGGCTGTAATCTAGAAGATTATAGTGTGGACCCAAGTGGTACTTGGGAGTGGACGTAGGTGTTGGATACACCGAACCATTATAAAATTTTTGTGTTTGCTATGTTTTGATCCTCTCTCTCTATCTCTTTGTTTGTAGTTAATATTTATCCTGCACTTAATCTTGTGTATTCCAAAGCCAATCGTTTTAAAAGGTTAAATTTTTAAGAACCCAATTCACCCCCCCCCCCTCTTGGGTTGCCATCTGGGCCAACAATGTGTGTAGACTTCATCGATCTTAACAAGGCGTACCCGAAGGATAGCTTCCCTCTGCCCGAATCGATCAACTGGTAGACGCCACATCTGGCCATAAAACACTTAGTTTCATGGACGCCTTCTCTGGGTACAACCAAATCAGGATGGAACCCACAGATGAGGAGGCTACCTCCTTCATAACTGAGAAGGGAATCTACTGCTACAAGGTGATGCGTTCGGACTAAAGAACGCCGGAGCCACCTACCAGAGGCTGATGAACAAAGTCTTCGAGAGCCAGATCGGACGCAACATGGAGGTATACGTGGACGACATGCTGACAAAGAGCATTCACGCCACCAGCCATATCGCCGACCTGACGGAAACTTTCGATAACCTCCGCAGTATAGAATGATGCTGAACCCCCGTAAGTGTGCCTTTGGGGTGACGGCCGGTAAATTCTTGGGTTTCATGGTGACCCAATGAGGAATAGAGGCGAATCCCGATAAAGTCCGAGCCATCTTGGACATGAAATCTCCCTCCAATAAGAAAGAAGTGCAACGTTTGGCCGGACGGATAGCGGCCCTGAGCCGTTTCCTATCCAAGTCTGAGAGGTGTTTACCTTTCTTCAAGGCACTACGCCGAGTCAATAGTTTCGAGTGGACCAGGGAGTGTCAGGAGGCCTTCGAAGGATTAAAAGAATTCTATCCCCCACCACTGCTGTCCAAGCCAAGGAGTGGAGAAGAACTCTTCTTGTACCTCGCGGCTTCCCCCGAAGCGGTTAGTTCCGTGCTGGTGCGCATGGATGCCGATGGGATGCAAAAGCCAGTGTATTACACCAGCAAGGTGCTGCATGATGCGGAGACAAGGTACTCGAAAATCGAAAAGGTCATCTTTGCACTGATCGTCTCCGCCCAATGCCTCAGGCCTATTTCCAAGCTCACCCGATCGTGGTGGTCACCGACCAGCCGCTCAAGGCGGTCCTGTCCCGTCCTGATACTTCTGGCCGGCTGGCAAAGTGGACGGTCAAGTTGGGAGAATTTGATCTATCGTTTCGGCCCAGGACAGCTATGAAGTCCCAAGTCTTAGCGGACTTCTTGTCGAAGGGACCTGGACAAAAGAACAAAGGAAGACCCTTCAGATGATGAAATCAAGGAAGAAGGGAGGGACTGGCTCCTTCATGTGGATGGGCGTCAAACTCTCAGGGAAGTGGGGCTGGCCTCATTCTAGCCAGTCCCAACAGAGTGGTGACGGAGTACGCCCTCCGTTTCCTTTTCCCAGCTACCAACAACCAAGCCGAGTACGAAGCCCTACTATCTGGAATATGACTAGCTTGTGAGCTTGGGGTAAAGCATCTCAGAGTTTTCACTGACTCTCAGCTAGTTTGTGGCCAGATAAAGGGGGAATACGAGGCACGAGATCCCATCATGTCGTTACCTGAGTATGGTGCAGTCGCAGGTCTCCCCCTTAACCCATTTCAGCATCAGTTACATTCCCCGGGAGAGAATGCCAGAGCCGACGCGCTGTCTCGTCTAGCTACATCGGCCGACGGAACCTTGGGAAGAACTTATATAGAGCGCCTGGAGACCCCGAGCATTGACACAATAAAAGAATCCATGCCAGTCTGCCAAGAGCCTTCTTGGATGGACGCCTACACTAAGTACTTTACTACTGGAGCCCTACCAACTGACCCCACCGAAGTCAAGATCTTCAAACGGCGAATACACAAGTTCCTAATGTTCGACGGGCAGCTGTATCGGAGGTCCTTCTCCCATCCCCTCTTGAGATGTGTTGGCCCCACAGATGTCGATTACATCCTCCGAGAGATCCATGAAGGTATCTGCGGAAGCCACTTGGGGGGCAGAGCATTGGCCTACAAAGCCCAACGCCAAGCTATTACTGGCCCACCATGCGGGAGGACGCGGCCGAGCTAGTCCAAAATGTAATAGTTGCCAGCGGCATGCCAACATCCAACGGCAACCAACTTCTCGACTGAGCCCTCTATCGGCTCCATGGCCGTTTGCCCAATGGAGGATGGACATCTTGGGACCTTTCCCTTCTGCTTCTGGCCAACGGAGGTACTTGCTTGTCGCCATCGATCATTCACTAAGTGGGTGGAAGCTGAAGCGCTAGCCAGATTACTGAAGCTAAGGTGAGGAGTTTCTTTTGGAATTTCATTATTTACCAATTTGGACTATCCCACACACTCGTTACCGACAACGGACGCCAGTTCGACAATGGCCCATTCAGATACTTCTGTGCTGAACTAGGAATACACCAAATGTTCACTTCTGTTGGTCACCTGCAAACTAATGGGGCTACCGAAGTGATGAATCGTACAATCTTACAAGGACTCAGGACGCGCTTGGACAACTTCAAGGGAGATGGGTAGAAGAGCTCCCGAATGTATTGTGGGCTTATCACACAATGCCCCGTGCTCCCACTGAAGAGACTCCATTCAGCCTTGTCTTCGGAACAGAAGCCGTCGTCCCAGTGGAGATCGTGTCCCTAGTCCCCGGACACAGTCGTACAATGAAGATGACAATCCCAGTCAACTAAGGGCTAACCTCGACCTCGTCGAAGAGCTTCGTGATCAAGCACGAATCAGAATGGCCTCTTACCGACAAAGGATTGCAAAGTACTACAACGCCCGAGTCTGTCCCAGGACGTTCCTTCCGGGAGATTTGGTCCTCAGGCGAGCTGCAGTCTCCAAACCTACGGAGGGAGGCAAGCTATCCCCCAATTGGGAAGGGCCTTACCGGGTCACCCAGGCACTTCATCATGGAGCTTATCGGATCGAAGAACTAGACGGACACCCCTCCTCATACCCGGAATGCGGATAATCTCAGGCGGTATTATCAGTAACCCATTGTCATATTTGTTTTAAACATTAGCCTATAATTATCGTTCATCCTTTTGCACTAACAAAAGTGTTTAAAGCATTCTGGCTTCTCATTAAAGCCCGGCTCCTCGTCGGCACCTAAAGCCCGGCTCCGTGTCGGCACCTAGAGCCCGGCTCCGCGTCAGCACCTAAAGCCCGGTTCCGCATCGCACTTAAAGCCGGCTCCACGTCGGTATCTAAAGCTCAGCTCCGCGTCGGCACCTAAAGCCCAGCTCCGAGCCGGCACCTAAAGCCGGCTCCGCGCCTACACTTAAGCCCCGCTTCGCGTTGGCATTTTATCCAACCTTGTGTTGGCATTGAACGACTTTTCGTCTGCACAAACGTGATCCTACTCTAAGTGCTTTGACCCTCGTGCCTGCAACCAAGACTGATCCCACATCAGTTCTCTAATTGATTTTCTAATGTCCCTCAAAAAGGGAATCGTATCGTAATTTTTTGGCCATAGGTTTTTAGTTTGTGTCAATTCACACACTAGCAGACCCAATTACGAACCAAGATATAAACATTACTGATCAAAAGATTCATTAATAGCCCAAAGTTTACAAAATCGCTGATTTAAATTGAACTTGAAGCATTACAGTCAAAGTGAAGGAGACTAGAATTGTTTGGAGCTAAGTTGTCATCTTTCGGGACGTCATCTGGCTCCAACCCTTCGATCCCTTCAAGGCCATAGAGTTTTTGGATTTTTTCCTTGCAGTCTTGGAAGCCGCCCTCATATGCAAAAGCTGTCGACTCAGCCAATTCCCTGCTAAAGGCGCTAGACTTCCTGAAGTTCTCTACGGCCTCTGTAGCTCTCTCGCCTCGGAGGTTCTCTGCTCGGCTTCTGCAACCTTTTGCTCGATTTCTGCAGCCTTTTTCTCGGCCTCCGCAGCCTTCTTCTCGGCCTCGGCGACTTTCTTCTCAGCTTCGATCATCGCCGTCTTCAAATTAGAAATTTTGGCATCGGACTGGCGGGCAATCTCCTCCGCATTCTCGACCCTCTCTTCGGCCACCCTTATCTCAATGGTGGCGGAGTATAATCGGTTCTTCAGCATATACACTTCCGACTCCGCCACCACCAATTTCTCCTCCGCTACCCTTTGTTTTTTCTTCGGCCACCTGAGCATTATCTAGCTCATTAGCCGCTTTGCGTTGGGTGATTTCTAATGCCTCTTCTGCCTTCTCGGCTCTTAGCCGGAGGGCTTCGGCTTTGCCCTTAAGCGCCCGAGCAGTTTCTGCTCGAGTATCCTCCAAGGCCATTTCTGCCCTTTCTGCCCTGGCCCGGAGTTCTCGCATCTCCTCCAACGATTGATCGAGAGCAGCATCGCCCAGGGCCCACATGTCCCTCATGGCAATCATAGAATTCAACGCCTGGATAGGGTGTTTAAATTAGACAAAGAAAACAGTCTTAAAAAAACGATGATAGTGGAGCAAAACTCACCCAGAGGTGCACCACAGACGCCTCTCGAAAGAAGGTAGCCCTCCCCTGATGATGGAGGAACTCCTGCACCTCAGACACGAATGCCTCATTCAGTGCTCGCTCGGCCCAGCGACTATAATTCGCCAAAATCGATTGAAAGAAAGGATCAATGCCCTTCGCTTCCGCCGACGTGGGGGCCGCATGGGAGGACTCTGCCTCCGACTCTACCGCCCCCGGCACTTTCGCTGGTGGAGGCGCCTCGGTTGTTGCCCCCTTAGGGGATATAACAGCAGCTGGAGTCGGCTTTGTAGTTGAGTGGGCTGGCTCTGTCTCGACGGCTTCGGGCAGGGGCGACGGTGCTTTCACAACTCGCTCTGAAGAGGTATCGAGCAGGATAACAGGAGGGGGAGCCGGTGCTGGCAAAGGAAAATCACTTCTTCCCTCCTCGTTCCACCCAACTTCCCTGCTGGCTTCGGCCCATGCTACGTCGTTCCTCACGGGCTTGTCTGCTTGGGCTTCCATCGCCTCATGCTCGTGCAAAGGCTCCATGACCTCAGCCCCACCGGCTTCGGCCCTTCCGGCGTCGGTCCTCCTGGGAATCTTGGCGACGGCCCTCCTCTTAGCAGGGGGGCCCCATTCCCCTTGGCCTTCCTCTTCCTGGTAGCGGCTTGCCTGATCTCACGGAGTGATGGCGTCATCCCTATATCAAAAAACAGGAAAGGAGATAATAATAATAATAATAATAATTAAAAATGAATGCAAGGGACAGAAGAAGAGGGGAAGGAGGTGAGTATCAAGTGCTCACCGCTAGATGGAATAAGGCCGGTGAGGCGGAGGTTTTCGTCAGTCAGAAGCTGATTGCACTGAGGGATATCGGCAGTTAGAAGTTGCCCAAAGGCCATTCGATCCCTCGGAAGGATTGAAGAATCCCTATTGGCGTCAGTGTTTGGTGTCCCCCAGCTTCCGCTCACTCCCTCAACATTGGCAAAGAAAAACTTATCTTTCCACCCTTTAACAGAGGTGGGAAGGTGCAATTTGAGAATCCAAGTGGGTCTTGGGGTGAAGGACCACCAACCCGTTTGCTTGCGGAGGGTATAGAAACTGCGAAATAATGAAATGCTAGCCTCTATACCTTGCAGATGACAAAGAATCAGAAAACCAACGATGGTTCGGAAGGAATTAGGAACTAATTGGGAGGGTGTTAAAGAATACCTATCTAGAAGATTGAGGATGAAAAGGTGAATAGGTAATCGAAGTCTTGCCTTAAAGAAGGCTCCGTACAAGGCAACCCTTCCGGGATGGGAAGAGGTTACACTGTCATTAGGAGCGGGGTAGGATAAACGTACAGTTGGAGGAAAGTTATATTTGGCTCATAAGTTCACTATGTCTTGACATGGTGGAGGCAGTCCACTCGGGGGACTCCTTGACAGTGCTGGAGGGACCAGCGGCTGCCGGACGGCGTCGGGGAGAGGTTCGTCCGATGGTCGGCCGACCCCGGTTGCGGGATGTCTGGCCGACCGCCGTCGTTCCGGTAAAGTGTGGTCAGAAGATAGGGTGATCCAATGACTCGGTAAGGAGGCAGAAGGTTGAGAAGGAATGGGGGAACGACCCCTGGAATCGGAAATAGAGCAGGAAGGCGAAGAAGCCATGGGAACTAACCTGGAAAGCTTGAACTGAGATTGAAGGAGCGCAAGGAGGGGAATAGACACAGGAGGCGGACGGGCGCTTGTAGACTCAAGGAGGGCGGTTGTAACGTAAGAGAAAGTGGGGATGGGAGGATAAGGACGATTTTTCTTTTATAGCCCCATTTCAAATCATCCCGTGGCTATCTGGTTTGGCCATGTGTCTACTTTCAACTAGAAGCCGTTTCGGCAGCCCATCGGCACAAAAAAGCGAAAAGCTTCACCACTAAAAAGATGGCAGTGTCCTTACCGCAATGATGACGCTCACCTTTTTACAACTCCTTACTCAAGAGAAATCTTCCCCAATCCCAACGGCATGAACGGAGGAAATAATGGCGCGGAGCTCAGCCGCATGGTGGATATTAACACCCCTTTCGCTGGTGACTGTGCGCCCACCCATCTCAGGGGCGGGAGGGCATCTGATACGGCTGACCATCTCCTCTGGGCGGTGTTATAACCTCCTGCACAATTTTCGAAATTAATGATGTGATAGCTTGTTCTCGGGATTTTGGAATCCTTGTCCCGGCCTTTGGCTCCGGCCTCCAGCTCCGGCCTTTGGCTCCGACCTACAACGTCGGCTCCGGCCTTTGGCTCTGGCCTCCAGCGTCAGCTCCGGCATCCAGCTCCGGCCTTTGGCTCCGGCCTCCAGCTCCGGCCTTTGGCTTCGACCTTTGGCTCGGGCCTCCAACATCGGCTCCAGCCTCCAGCTCCGGCCTTTGGCTCCGGCCTCCAGTGTCGGCTCCGGCCCTCAGCTCCGGCCTTTGGCTCCGACCTACAGTGTCGGCTCTAGCCTCCAGCTCCGGCCTTTGGCTCTGGCCTACGGCTTTGGTCTGGCTCTAACCATAACTTGGTGTCATTCTTTCCAAAATACACTGAAACCACTTCAAGTAACGGACCCCGAGATTCGAGACATCTGTTACCGTGTATCTCGTTCGCTGAAATCACAGGCAGGTACTAGCGCGTCCCGCAGTTACCGGCATACACAGCGCCCATTCAGCAACGGCTCACCCACTCGCCGTTCATGAGAACGTGGCTCCCCAGAGAGGTATAAGAAGAGGACCCGAGCTCAATGCGAGAGGACTCTTCTTGGAAAAACTCTACTGATATATACAACTTTCCTGTTCTATCAATCCACTGACTTGCGTCGGAGGGTCCCCACCGGAACCATCGGTCCGGGACTTTTTGCAGGCTCCTAAAGGAAGACGGTGGCCTTTCTGTACTCTGGAAGACCTACGGAGATCACAACTCATCCGACGGTCATTGCAAGTGGTTTGACAGCAACACATTGTATAAGGCTTAGATGAAGACTGATATGGTTATAAAAAAAAAAAAAAAAAGTAATAAAGACGCATTGTACCTAAGTTTTGTCATTATTTAATAGTTCAAACCTAATGTACAGCATGAAAAGAAGCAAAACTAATGCTTCAGGCATCAAATCAGCGCTTTTTTAAGTTCTATTATCACAACGTTATAGCCGCTTTACATTTATAATGTATATAATTTTTAGCAACGTTATGGCCGTTCATTAACAGCCGCTATAACGTTGAGATGGCCGTCGTTCTGGTCCTTGGCCGGTTGGCCCCACCGCGGCAGCAACCTATAAATACGAACTAACCCAAGCCATCGGCTTGCCCGGTCTCGTCGTTTTGAAACCTCCTCGGAATCCCGCATTCCCACCGTCCGAAAACCCCAGATTCCTCTTACCTCCTCTTCGGTTTGATCTCAAATAATATCGAAGCTCTCACGTCGTCGTCTCAGTCGAGGTCGAGACACGGGAAAGCAATTCAAGAACGATGCCAACGGGGCAAGGTCTGATCTATTGGTCTCGCATTCCCTCCTCCTGTTTTCTTTTGCTTTTTTTTTTTTCTCTTTTTATCTTTTTTGAATTGATCTAGGATTCTTGTGGACTGTTCTAGATTGAACCCTAAAAGTCGATTTTAATAACGCATTCAATTTCTTGCAAATGGAACGATAAATATTGCTTTCTTGACAATTATAGCGTGTATTTCTTCTTTGTTTCTAGTAATCTATTAGTTCTGGTTCCACCTTATAATTCCATATTTATGAGATTTGCCTTGGTTTTAACCCGAGAAAAATCGCATTTATATCTTTGGTTTCAACCCGAGAAAATCGCATTTATATCTTTCTTGTGTGCTAAGAGATGTGGCATCTTTTCTGGGTCCAACCCTGGAAGACCGAATGCTTTGCCCCCAACAGCCTTTTCTCTTTGTTTTTCTTGTTGGATTGATCTGATATTGTTGCGAACTGTTGTAGGACAAATCATAGAAACCTATTTTGATCATGGCATCGATTTCCTGGATCGCGGTATGTACTATTTCTCCCTTTTATTAAATCAGGTAGCGTTTATAGTTTTTTGTTCCTTTCTGTCTAGGTCTGACGGGTTTGAGGTCCGTCTCAAATCAAACCTAGAAGGCTCAAGCCACATTATCTAGGTGATAAGCAACAATTTTGATTTCCTTTAATACCACAGACCAATTTTGTTCTTATTCAATTCAACATTCTTTTTTCTTTCTTCTATGTCTGTCATCTGAATTTCCTCTCCATGCTTGAAAACTATTGAGCTCTTGTTTGTTTTTGGAACGAATTTTTAAATGCTTTAATAAGGTTACAACTTCGTTGTGGGTCATTTTGATGAATCACACACAGATTTTAGATAAAGCAAGGGATTCAGTTTATATTCTTAAAATATGATGTAGCCTTTCTTTTGAACTCATGTCAGATCCACTTCCTACTGCTGAATTAAGGGTTTTCCTTGAATTTTGGTCAAATAATGTTTTGTTCTTGCTTGATATCTTGAGATTTGAGCTGTTTAGATGTGCAAACATGATTTAGGATGTGTTTGTAACTTTCTTGGTAAGCTCTCATCCTAGTTCACTTCACCTATTTTTTTGCTCTCATCCTACTTTTACTTCACTATTTTTTCGCTCTCATCCTACTTCACCTATTTTTTCTTTCTTTTCCCATGCGAACCCTTTCTTTTATATAGTGAATATAGCTTTTGCTTGGGTACATCAAGGATATACCTGGACAGGACATGTTTCACAATTGGTTTTGCTGTGTATTGTTCTATGATGGCTGCACTACGCCTTTTGACATTGCTGAAACCGGGCATGGAGAGTTTTAAAGTAAGCCGGGGCAGAGCTCAGTTGTAGTTGGGGGAGTGGTGCTTGGTACCTAGATCCCTTTGTCTTCCCATGAGGCTCACTCCTTGGCCCTCTTCAATTTGTCATTTAGCTCCATGTTAAATTTGTTAAATTCTCTGTGCTATTATTTACCGCCTATCTCATGGATTTCCTGTAAATATTTGCTGATGTTCAGGAGAACAGAACCTGGCCATGGCTATTGATAGGGTTATTGATAACTATTTAGAAGAAGATGGGTCAACAAGAGCAGAGAGAATGAGTGGGGGAACTGCCATGGAGGTTTTAACGAGAATAGAACTTTACCTAGCATATTCTTCTGAAAAATTGCTGAACTTGGAAATACTTTTAATGCAAGTGTCAAGCAGAGCAATTGATTTTGAAGCTCTGACCACAGAATATGATATTTCCAGTGAGTCCATGGAGAAGGCCTTTGAATTTGATGTGATGTCTGGCATATTGAACACAGAGGTAAAGGAACTAGACAATTTTATGGCTTCGCTCAGAGTGGAAATCACGGATGCCTACCAGAAGCTTTCTCATGATGACCACTTTGGAAAGTCATCAGTAAAAATAGAAGAGAAGTTACGTGACGCTCAGGAATCCATAAAGCAGTTACAAGATCATGTTGCTGATTTTAGAATGCAATCAGCGAGGTTTGAAAGGACCCTAGCTTTTGCTCATGATGAATCCTGTAAGTCAAAGTCATTTTCTTTTGAGCTCTGTTAACGTCAAGAATGAAGATGAATTGAATTTCTAGAGTAATTCTTGCTTTTGAACAGGGTCTGGTGGAGATGAAGAGACCAGGAATGACCATTTTTCTTCCATGAACAGTACGTGGAAACTGCAGACAGTGGATCAGCAAAGACATGTTCTACAGACACTGGAGAAATCTTTGGCCAGAGAGCTAGATCTTGAAGAGAAGCTGTCAGATTCAAGATCTAATGAGGAAGACCTCAAATTAAAGCTGCACTATGCAGAAAGGGAGTCATGTTGCATGGGAGAAACACTAGAAATAATTTTGGAGAAAATGTTTGAGGCCGAAAACACTGCTGAGCTCCTTCTTGGCATTTCAAAAGAGTTAATAGGAAAGCTCCAGATTGTTCAGCTAAATCTAAATGGGCCATTACATAGAGAATGTGAAATGAGAAACAAATTGCAGGAAAGTATGGTGAAATTATCTGCTGAAGAAAGTGCTCTGGAGAAGCTGAAAACTAGCTGTGCAGAACTTGACAACATCCTTGTAGTGCAAGACAATGGCCTAAAAGCCAGCCTTAAGGAAGCTGATGGTAAATGCATGCTTGCTAGTTCTGAGGTCTTGACTTTAAGGGAAACGGTGAGAGCACTTGAGGAGCAGTTAAGTGAATCCGATATCCAGTTGCAGCTGGCTAAGGCCTCTCTTGAATCTAGTCAGGAACAGCAGAGCATGTTACATTCTGAACTTAGTCAGCTGGAAAATGTAATTGAGGGTCTGAAGGAAAATGTCTGGAAAACAGAAAGCAGAGCTGAAAGTGCAGAAGCTAGATGTACCCAATTAACTCAAACTAACATGGAACTTAATGGGAAGCTGGGTGTTCTTAGAAATTCTGGATCAGAAAAGGCAATATTTTTAGAGAGGAAACTCAAGGAATCAAATAGGCAGTTAGAACATGCAAAAGTATCAGTTGAAGCAATTGAGCGGCAGCAGAATATGTTATACACTGCACTTAGTGATATGGAACATCTTATTGAGGAACTTAAGGGAAAGGTTGCAAAATCTGAAAGTAGGGTTGGGAATGCTGAATCTAAGTGTACTTTGTTAACTGAAACCAATTTGGAACTAAATGAAGAGCTGGATTATGTGAGAAGTAGATTGGAATGTTTAGAGACATCTTTGAATCAAGCAGATGATGCAAAAATAGCCTCTGCCAAGGACATTAGCATCAAGAGTAAAATCATTACGAATCTGATCATGAAACTAACCTTGGAAAGAGAGCGCCTTCAATTACAGGTATGCTCTTATTATTTCCTTCTCTTTTCCATGTTTCTGTTTATGATATTAGATGATGAAGACTTTTTTTCTTATTTGTTTGCTATTAATTCTGTGGAAGAGCATGACTCTCCTTTCTAATCACCTTTTGATCTTTCTCTTTATAGGGTATAAGAGGCAATTTTTTAAAAGAACATAAGCAGCAGAAGGGCAGCTAGCTAGCTGCTAGCACCTAGGTACTGAGCAGGTGCCTAGGAATTCTCCCAGAGGTCAAGGCAGCCCAAATTGCAAATAAAATAAAAAAATAAAAAAAATGCTAAAAATGGTTATAACCTAATGATTGAAAAATAAGATATCAAACAAGACGTGCTAGGCCTCTGGGGACCATCAATGAGGCAACATCTAATAATAATTTATAAATCAGTCTCATCTTGTATACCCAAATGATCGTTGTCATTGCGGTCAAAAATAAAACCTACTCACTACTATAGCTAGTGGTGAATCGGGATCGTATCCTCGGAATGAAGGGCAATTATTTCATGAAAAAGGAAAAAAAAATTATCTGTAGAGGATTATATTAAGAATAGTTGTTATTAAAAGATAACAACTAATTAATTAACGAAATTCAAACAGTAGGGGAAGCAACCTAGGAATCCGAATCCACCATGCAAATGGTTTTATCTTCTTTTTTTAATATTGCATAGTAATAATTGTTGCAAATTTAAAATTAGAATAATTTATCTTTTGTCAAGCACGGACCGTATCAGGAGATCACGGTACGTTCGCTTAGAGTATAAACTATCTAATAATGGCAAGGTTAAGGGTTTAATATCTACTACGATCTGTCTCTCTTAGCATGTACCATATCCTAAGACCACGGTACGTCGATAGAGGGTATAGGCCGTGTATGCCAGATCAAAACCTCGATCAAAAAAATAACTCAAAAGATATAATAAAGAAGAGCATAATTTTTATTGCATAGAAATTAAGAACAAAAAGAAAGATAAAACCTGATTATAGGCTTCATCATTATCCCAAGTTGAAGGAATCTAGCCATGCATTGCTGCCACTAACATTCTCCATAATTTTCCTTTCTTAGGCCTAAATACAATAATCTAAATAAAAGAAGAATAAAAAGAGCTTTGTAGAAACTCCTTCCTAACTGCTGCCTGAGGTCCTTTTATAGGCTTGTCTTTCTTCTAGTCAAAGTTGGAGTCAATCGGGCGCTCAAGATCGTTCAGATATCATGAAAAAATTTCTCGAAATCATGCAAAATCATCTCTTTCTTTCTTTTTGGGCAAGCCAAGTCCTGATTTGAGTGCCATCTGCATCGTTGGACTCCAAAAATCGAGCTCTTTTCATCTATAGGCTCCTTTTCTGCAAACATCCATAAAAAGTATCAATTTTTAATAAATTCAAAGTAATTAATATTTATTTTAATGGTTAAATTGGGATAATAAATAGACTTATCACAAATCAGTGAGGACCATCAATGATTGAAAAATAAGATATCAAACAAGACGTGCTAGGCCTCTGGGACCATCAGTGAGGCAGCATCTAATAATAATTTATAATTCAATCTCATCTTGTATACCCAAACGCAATATAAAATGTTAATGGGTGCCTAGGCAGACCATCTAGGTGGCCAGGGCAGTTCTTTTAAAACCATGATCATATAGGACTAGATGCTTTTCTTTTTCTACTTGCTTAAATCAAACACAATCTTTCACAAAAACACTGGAATAACAATGACTGTAGTTCAACTTAATGCATAGTTAAGGAACCTTTATAACATAAGTTTTCCTACTTTAACTATTTTATTGTTGTACATAATGACTAACAACGTGAATCTTTATTTGGAGGGCCCATCATTGATTTTGAGCCAATAGGCTATGTAGGATGCAAGTTCCTATATTATGAGATTTGTAGTTGGGAAAAGGCTTAGATGAGTTGAGTTGAGTTGAGTTGAGGCTATGTAGGATGCCTACATCGGTATTATGAGATTTGTTGATGGTTTACATGAGAAGCCTAGACAACTGCAGAACTTGCAAGCTCTTGCATAGAAATGTTCCATATTTTGGGGCATTCATAGTGGAAACAAGTACAAAAAATCATTCGATATATCTTTTGGCCGATGTAGACATACTTTATCTATTAGACCTCAGTAGTTTGATGTGCTTCGACTTGTAGAAGGATTAGAAACAGGAAATATTAAATACACTTGGATCTTAATTCACTGAAAGTATCTTGACAATTTCTTCCACTGGAAAAATCAACCCTTTATGCATTTGAATGATAAAACATTCATACAACCAACAAAAGGGATGGAGCTTGTTTATATATGATTATTCTGTCTTCAACATTGGGTGTTGGAAATAGCAGATATTTGTTCTCTACACTCTTGCTGGCATTATGAATTGTTTTTGATTTGGGTCCATGCTGTGGGTCGTAAAAGAAGTTATGGTGTCATAGATGTATTAAAACTATTCAAAAGTAACATGTCTATAAGTATCTTTATATTGTTGGATATGATTGAAAATTTACCAACAAATCTGGTTGTGATTGATTTGCTAAAAGTTCCAATTCAGCAGATATACATTTATGGAAAGGATTTTTGACAGATTGTCCTATGCAGATTTCCACCTATAATATACATGAAACTGCACTCTTTTAAAAGCATGCTTTTTTTTTTCATATACAGATATCCTCATTAAGCAAAAAGAACAAAATCCTGGTGGAGAGATGTGAAACAAAGGATAATGCTCATGTCACTCCAAGTCACAAGGGCAATGATGGCGGGAATGAATTTAGTATCCTAAAACAAACTGAGGAAGCATCAACAGAATCTTCAACTGCAAATTTTCAGGTAGATTCATTTTTAATCTCTGTATGAAAGCTCCAGATAGGAGAAAAAGTGAAAATATTTTTGCATAAACATTTTAAATATCAGTATTACAGAAGGAGTTGGTTATCATGGTAGCCCTGTGGAAAACAGTAACTTTTTTCTAATTTGCAATGATATAATTTTAACAGCTGCAGGCTATATGTTTGGTACACAAGTACATGTGTGTATGCAAAATTATTTTAGAATATATGTAGGCATTTCAGACATTCACAGGGATGTAAGTGATGGGTTGCATCTGTCATCATAATACTCAAATTTGGATGCATGCATAAAGTTACTAGTTGTGCATGCAGAAAAGAACGTAATAGAGGAATGAATTTCAGTTCTCTCAAAATGGGATAAAAATTCTGCAGAAGAGTCTTGAATTGTACTTGTAATGATACCAGAATGAAGTGAAACATGTTTCTATTTCTTGGATTTAATTTTTCATCGTGATGTCTTAAGCATGTAGATATAACCGAGGAAGAAATTGAAGTGGATTTGCAGTAATCTGTGACTGCTACTGTTGGAAATTAGCTAAATTGAGTTGGGGGTTGCCTTCAAATATTCAGCGATTTTAATTATGAAGCTCTATTTCATTTTATACTTCTGATATTCAACAATGTCATAACCACTAGATTGAGCTGTAGGAGTCTGTAAGATATTTCCTTTTTAACCCTTCAAAGTTATTTCAGATCGATAGCTGACTATGTTTACTATTGTTCCCTTGAAAGAAAATTGAACTTGTTCTAATCTTCAAGTATTTCATACACTAATCTCTTTCAGCTCCGATGGGAGTATAATTTCGTCCATTTATATATCTTGTAGTGAGTTTGACCATCTACTTTAGCATACCCTTTCCCAATGTCTCTTTGGAAGCATGCTGTTGACCCACTCATCAAATTCCCTCGTTAAGCAATATAGCAGGTCAACAACAATAAGAAACTTTATAAAGTTGATATATTGCACCTTATTGAACGTGTTAAGAACATTATAGACTCTTTCCTTTTTATTTTTAGCTTTGATATGCAACTGTCAAATATACATCATGATGTCTCACATGGATAAGAGAAATTTTCTGATAACATGATTTTTGGGTGAATAGATGAGAGAGATAAAACTCTAGCAGGAAATTTTAAAGGTGGGTGGAAATTAGAGGAAATCGAACAATAGTAAGCAAAAAAAATAAAATAACAGGAGCATAAGTGATATAGTTCAGTATATTTACATTAGAAAACGTGCAATTTGCATGAGAATAAATAGATTGTTTCCAATTACTCATTGAGATGCACAAACAAAGTCAAGGGTAGAAAGAAGAATATGTTCATGGCTCTAGTAAACCACAGATATCCTTTTCTAGCTATTTGGCTTCAATCTCTCCCCATGTAAAAAAGTTTTCCCCTTTCTCCCTTTTCATTCATTCCAATGGTGGCCAAAAATAATAAATGCACTGGTGTAGACTTTCTAATTCTCCAATCCTAATAGAGTCATTCCTCCAGAATCCAATGAACAACAATTACTTAGGATCAGCTTGCCAATTTGCAGCACTGTGGTAGAATCATCGCCCAACAACAAAAGACATTAATGATTCTAAAACAATATGACACGTTGATTCATAATTGAGTCGCATTTTTATCTTTCTTCTCTTTTCATTCCTTTTGATGAACGGTTAAAGAAAGAAAGCCTACAAATTGTTTTGACTGTGGAAACATTATTCATTTTGTCAAGGAGGACTTTTAGCTAATTCTCTATATTTTCAGCCAGTACTTGGTGTTGAATTCATCATTATGATGCAGTGTCTTCATGTAGAAGTCTTCGTCTGTGTGGACTGTTTTTTTTGTTCCACTTATGTTTTTTATGTTTGTGAGGGATGTCATATTCTAGTACGCTTTAATTGCTTGAAATAGACAAACTATGCATTCTCTTTGTTGCAATACAGTCTCCAGAATCGTTACATGCAAGCTTATTTTTGTAATTATACCATATATTCCTTTTATTTATTTCTTAGGAACTATCTTCAAAAGTCACCACTCGCACTCTTATTGAGATCATTTTAGCTTCTGTCCTGAATCTAGTTTGAGATATCTTGTTAAAAATTCTCTCATAGTGGACATACAAATTAAGAATCCATTGGATTTAGGGCTGTCAATAGGCTTGGGCCAGCCTGAGCAACCTTAAGAACCAACTCGGCAGGAGACAATGTTTCAGGCCCTTAGCTCAATTGATCTTGAATTCTAGGGAAATTGAATGTTTTGGGCCAGGCTTCGGCTTGTGTTTTGTCAAAAATGAATGGGGCCAAATGGAGTGAAGCAAGTTGAAGAAAAAGCTTATAGCTTGGCCAAGCTCAGGTCTGGTAACCTCAGGCTGGGCTGTGGGTTTGAGCTCTAGAACCTAGGCTAGAACTGGGCCTAGATGCCACCAAGATCACTGACGGCCCTAGTCAGAAGTTATCATGTTTTGTAATTACTTTGGTGAGTTATAGAACTTCAGAGAAGTGATTTCTTGATACGGTCTATTGAAAGGCTTTTGCTCCGTTAACCTAACCTTCAGACCCTTTTTCAGGAGTCAGGCTCCATGATTTAGTCTTTGTTGAATTAATATGTTTTTTGTTTATTCATTGTGGACTGGACCACATCTATTTCCATAGATAAATGAAAGGTATTCATGTGACCATACTTGCTAGAGTTTTAATCCATTATGTATTATCTTTTATCATTAATCAAAGATGATTTGTCTATGTTGCAATAATTAAACTTTGCTAGATGATGAAAATGTGATTGCCAGAATCAGGTATGAGCTCTTGAAAGAATTCCTAGTGAAATGTAGACTGATGCAATTGATACTCATCACCTGATACTGTGGATACCCATTATAATTTCACAGTTAACGAGTTAGCATTGAGAAACTTTATTTAGAAATTTCATATAACTATAGTTTTTGCTGAATTCAACATGATATATTCATGTCACAAGTCTCGCACATACCAAGGTTTATTGACACGCAATCATTTTTGTAATGCATTTCAATAAATTTCTTCCTAGTATTTTAAGTTCAAAGAACATTTTTTGAGAAAAAAATGATAAATTTCTGACTCCTTGTTATCAGATGGATAAGTCAGCTGTAGCTATGCCTGTCCATGGTACAGGCACAGATACAACCTTTTCATCAGAGAATGTTTCAGGTGCAGAATCTAAGACTCAGACTGTGAGGGCTATAGAAGCCACTCTGCTTGCTCCCAAGTTTTTGTTCATGCTTTCTTTGTCTTGCTAATCTCTGTTCTTACATTTTATATATGGCAACAAGAATATGGTGATGCTTAAAAGCGCTTGATGTATTTCCTACGGCATCAGTACTACAATGTTGTGCATATTTCTTCCTAGGGCATGCTAAGTTCTGGACATTCTTCTTTTCAATGACAGTGTTTCAACCCTCTTTTGGGATCTCTTTTGTTTCAATAGGAATTAGGCTTGGTGGTGATAATTGGTAGGGCGTCTTGGTTGTTTGGGTATAAATTGGAAAAGCTTTAAAGTGGAGATCTATGGGTTTATTTGTTGTTTTAATTACCTTTGTTTCAGCCAATTCAGACAATAAAGATCCGTTTACTTTTATCATACAAGATCTTCTACCAACACAGCCATGAATATGTATGAGAGGGTTTTTAAGGGCATCACCACAAATGAATCCAACAACGGTAGCCCAGCATCTGTACTGAGATATACCGTCATGTGCCTAATTTACTATATGCTATTGCATACTATATTGTATTGTTACCGAATCAATACTTATTTTAAGGGGCTTATCAAGTCTCAATATATGGAATCGTTCCACATGCTAGATGTACAAATATTGTAACAATTTGAAATTTGGTACGAGGATGAATCTTGATTTGTATAACCCCTTGGAGCACCAATAACATCTTACTTCAAAATTTAGTCAATGAAACCTTACCGTATCAAGTCTCGGTATGTGAAATAAGTGTATAGATATTGTACTAGTATAGTGTTAGTATAAGATTCAGTACCAAGATGGCAAGCCTTGGGTCTTTTGGAAGCCGTAGTCACAGCTTACTCTAAGGTAGTGTTTGAAATAGGGAATAAGAGGGGATATCCCCTCTTATTCCCAAAAGCTATAACTATAAAGGATGGCTGGGAATAAAGATATCCTCAATTTATTTCCTAGAAAATGCAGGAATAGCTGGTTATCCCTCCAAATAAGAGTAAAAAAAAAAGTTATCCTATGGATTTACCTTTTTGCATTTGATATGATCAATGAGATAGCCAAGGGATAGCCAGGGGATAAACTCTATCCCGTACACTTATCCTTGGATGATATTTTTTCTATCAAACACTACCTAAGGGTGTGTTTGAAATAGGAAATAAGGAAGGATATCTCCTGGATATAGAGGATATCCCCCTTATTCCCAAAATCTTTAACTATAAAGGATAGCTTGAAAAAAAGTTAACCAAAGGGGATGGGTTATCCCCTGAACTTATTCCCTAGGGGCTGAAGGAATAGCTATTTTTCCCTGAACTTATCCCTTGAGGGCAAAATTGTTATTATAAAAAGTTGGTTATTCCCTTAGCTATCCCCTGGATAAACTCTATGTTGTACACTTATCCAGGAATAGCTATTTTCTATCAAACATTGATGGGAAAGAATTCGTATACGAGCAAATACTAGTAGACCGTAATATGCAGCGGAATAATAAATAAAATGTATAAACCACACAATCACATAAACACCAAAATTTACGTGGAAAATCCCTCTAAGATAAAGGAAAAAAACCACAGGCAAGCCAGAGAAGAAGATCCATTATAAAATAATAAATATCCAAGTCTTAAAGTCCCTTGCCTCGACTTGAGAAACAATCATAAGAAAATAATATGGATATAAGGATTACATCACCAAAATACGTTCTCCTGCGTTACCTCCTTATTTTCTTTCCTTCTCTTCTTCTTCTCTTGGAATCCATCGCTCACCACGAAGAAGGATGACGCCTCGCTGTGCTCCTAACGCTCCCACAGAAACGCACATCTTCTCTTACGAAAAAAATCATTATGGACGTGATCTGGGAGCGTGAGAAAATATCTCACAAATTTCTAGCAAATCCTTCCAGAAATATTCTCCCACTCCTTCATGGTTTTCCAATCCTCCAAAAATTCTCCCATTCCTTCACGGTTTTTCATGGCACTGCTCTCTTTTTTTTTTTCTTCTTCACCTGATGGCTAAAAACCAAAAACAAAGAGGAGAAAAAGGAAAGGCTTATAAAGAGAAAGAGAGGCGCTTCCTTTTAAGCCTTAATGGGATGAATAAATGGGTCATGGGCCCAACAACCTCCCCCTTCACCCCATAAGGGAGGTTGTCTCATGCTTCCTTAGTGTGAAATCATGTCGATCAACTGTCGGTATATCTCTTGCCTTTCTTTTGACAAGGTCTTTGTCAACATGTCTGCCCCATTTTTATCTGTGAATTTTTAGAAGCTGCAATTGCTTTTCTTCAAACATATTTCGAATCCAGCGGTATCTGACATCTATATGCTTTAACTTAGAATGAAAAGTTGGGTTCTTGCACAAGTGGATGGCGCTCTGGCTATTACAATGTACCACATAATTTTTCTGTTTCAGCCCCAATTCATGTAAGAATTCTTTCATCCACAGCATCTCTTTACAGACCTCGATAGCAGCAATATATTCTGCCTATGTGGTGGAAAGAGCTATACACCTTTACAATCTGGATTGCCATGACACAGCTCCCCCTACAAAAGTAAGTATGAAACCTGATGTGACTTTCTTGTATCAATATCTCTCACCATATCTGCATTTGTGTAACCAATCAGCACATGTGGATCATCCCCAAAGCTTAAACAAACTTTGAAGCTTCCTCTGAGATATCTGAAGATCCACTTCACTGCTGCCCAATGCTCTTTTCTTGGGCAAGAAATCTGTTAGCAACACCCATTGCATATGCGATGTCTGGCCTCGTAATACCATCACGTACATCAAACTTCCGACTGCTGAAGCGTAAGGAACCTTCTTCATTTTCTCCTTCTCATCACTTGAAGGACTGCTCTGAGCACAATCTGAAGTGACCTGCAAGAGGAGAACCAACTGGCTTTGCATTGCTCATACTGAACCTATCCAATACCTTCTCAATGTACTTTTCCTGTGACAACCATATTTTCTTGGTTCTTCTATCATGAAAAATCTGTATGCCCAGTATTTGTTTTGCTGGTCTCATATCTTTCATTGCAAATAACTAGCTCAGTTCCTTCTTCAACCTGTCAATCATAGACATATCTTTCCCAAGGATATAAGCATGTCATCAACATAAAGTAGGAGTATGACAAAATCATCACTAAACCATTGGATATACACACAATGTTCTGAAGCCATTCTTTTGTATTCATTTTCAGCCATAAATGAATCAAATTTCTTGTACCCTTGCCTTGGAGCTTGTTTCAGCCCATACAAGCTTTTTTCCAATATGTAAACATGATTTTCTTTAGCTTTGACTTTGAAGCCTTCTGATTGCTCCATATAGATTTCCTCCTCCAAATCACCATGAAGAAAAGCTATCTTCACATAACTGCTCAACCTCCAAGTCTAGACTAGCAGCAATACCTAGAGCAACACGAATTGAAGACATTTTAACAATAGAAAAAAAAATCTCTTCAAAGTCAATACCTTTCTTTTGACCAAAGCCTTTCACAACCAATCTGGCCTTGTACTTTGGTTGAGAACACTGCTATTGAGTCTTTAACCTGAAAACCCACATGTTCTTTAAAGCCTTCCTTCCTTTTGATAGTTCCACTAAATCATATGTGTGGTTCTTCTGTAATGCATCCATTTCTTCATGCATACCTACTAACCACTCCTTTTTCTGCTCACTTTCAACTGCCTCCTGGTAATATTCTGGTTCACCTGCATCAGTAAGCATTATATATTCATCGTAGAATACCTTTTAGAAGGTTGACGTTGTCTGATAGATCTTCTCAGCTGAGGCTCTGTAGGAGGTTACTCATGATCTCCTTCCTGCTCAACATGTCCTACAGGTGAGTTAACATTTGCTCCTACACTATTTTCTTGCACATCTCCCCCATCACCCTGATATACTAAAGGAGTAACTGAGTCACATTCTGTCAATCCTCCTGCAGAAGACTTGACTGGCACCTCCTTAAAGTCTTGAAGGGTTTGATCTTCAAAAAATACATCTCTGCTTCTAAACACCTTCTGCTTTTCTGGATCCCAAAGTCTATAATCAAACTCATCATATGAGTAACCAAGTAAAGCACATTCTTTTGTCTTACCATCCAGCTTGGACCTCTCAATGTCTGGAACATGTGCAAATGCACGGCAACCAAACACTCTCAAGTGCTTGTAAGAGACATCTTTTCTTGACCATAAATGCTCTACAACATCACCATTTAGAGCTGTACATGGTAACAAGTTTATTACATCAACTGCTGTCTTCAATGCCTTATTCCAAAATCTTTTAGGTAACTTGGACTGTGAAAGCATACATCTGATCTTTTCCATAATGGTGCGGTTCATCCTCTCTGCAAATGCATTATGCTGAGGAGTACCAAGAACTGTCATCTCATGCTGAATACCATGTGACCTGCAATAATTATCAAATAACCCTGTGTACTCACCACCATTATATGACCTTATGCATTTCAATTTCTTTTCTATCTCTCTTTCAACTCTGGCATGAAACTCTTTGAAGACATTAATAACCCGATCTTTGATCTTCAAACCATAGACCTAGACTTTTCTGAAAAAATCATCTATAAAAGTGATAAAATAAAATACACCACTGATATCTGGAACATTAACAGATCCACCATGAGTTTTTGTCCTCAGAGGACCACAAACATCTGTATATACAAGATCCAAAACATGTATTTTTTTAGACAAAGTATGACTAGCAAAAGAAACTATATGTTGCTTACCAACCAAACAATCAACACATGAGTTCAGATGTATACCTTTGAATTATGGTAGAACTTCTCCCTTGGAAAGAACTTGCAGCCCCTTCTCACTCATGTGTCCTAGGTGTTTATGCCACAACTCCATGCTGAAGTCTTTCTCTGTAGCATTCAACTGTTCATCGTAAGCTTTAGCCCGCAACCTGTACAAAGTATGATATTTCTTCTTACTGGCTACAACAAGTGAACCTTTACTGAACTTCCATTGCCCTTTATGAAATCTGCTATCAAAGTCTTCATCATCAAGTTTTCCAACTGAGATTAAATTTAGCCTCAAGTCAGCCACATGACTTACATCCTTGAGCACCAACTTACAACCAAGATTGGTTTTCATGTGGATGCCACCCATGCCAATGATGTTTGTTATGCCTTGATTTTCATCTTTACAACACCAAAATTTCTAGTCCTATAGGTAGAAAAAAAACTCCCTCCATGGTGTAGCATGATAAGAAGCACCTATGTCAATCACCCACTCATGATTCTGACACTCACATGAAAAGATACCATCAGAAGTAGACAAAATCAAATAATCATCACTCTGCATGGTAGCTGTGATATTATTCTTTGACTCTGTATCCTCCACTTCTTTTTCTTTTTCTTACTCTTCTTAGGCTTCTTGCATTGATTCTTATAGTGCCCTTTCTCACCACAGTTGTAGCAAGTAATATCTTTTCTTGACCTTGATTTGCTTCTACCCTTGTATGAATTGTCTCTATTTCTAAACTTTGACCATCCTCTATTCTCTGAGACAAGTACTTGTGAATCAATCTGAGAAGTTGTTGAATTCTTCCTTCTCAACTCCTCATTCAACAAACTGCCTGTTACTTGACTCATGGTGACAACACCGTCTGTTGCAAGGGAAACTACCAGTGTCTCCCAACTTTCTGGCAATGAACTGAGGAGTAACAATGCTTGCAACTCATCATCAAGAGACATTTTCATAGAGGATAACTGGTTATGAATACTCTGCATTTCATTCAAATGCTTAGCAATAGAAGCATCATCTTTATATTTAGATTCACTAGTTTTCTGATCAAGAAAGCCTTATTGCTAGCTGTTTTTCTCTCATATAGACTTTCTAACTTTTTCTCAAAAAGAGTTTGCAGAAGTCTCAGTGGAAACATGGTGAAAGACACTATCATTCAACTACTTTCGAATAAAACCGACTGCTTTCCAATCTAACATAATCCAAGCATCATCTGTCATTATAACGGGCTTTGCTTTGACCCATTCCAAAGGTCCATACAGATCCTTGCAATACAAGAGATCCTCCATCCTTGGTTTTCATATCATCCAATTGTTTCCATTCAGACTGATTATGCGGAAAACATTACCGGCCTCCATGCTCGCACATAAAAATTTACTGGCTCTGATACCAGTTAATGAAAAAGAATCTGTATACGAGCAAATACTAGTAGACCATAATACGCAGCGAAATAATAAATAAAATGCACAAAACACACAATTACAGAAACACCAAAATTTACGTGAAAAATCCTTCCAAGATAAAGGAAAAAAATCACGGGCAAGCCAGAGAAGAAGATCCACTATAAAATAATAAATATCCAAGTCTCAAAATCCCTTGCCTCGACTTAAGAAACAATCACAATAGAATAATAGAAATATAAGGATTACATCATCAAAATACGGTCTCCTGCGTTGCCTCTTTATTTCCTTCCCTTTTCTTCTTTTTCTTTTCTTGGAATCCACTGTTCACCACAAAGAAGGATGATGTCTCGCTGTGCTCCCAACGCTTCCATGGAAACACACGTCTTCTCCTACGAAAAAAATCGTCACGGATGTGATCTGGGAGCGTGAAAAAATATCTTACGAATTTCTAACAAATTCTTTCAGAAATATTCTTCCACTCCTTCACGGTTTCTAATCCTTCAGAAATTCTCGCACTCCTTCATGGCACTGCTCTTTTTTTTTTTTTTTTCTTCTTCACCTGACGGCTAAAAACCAAAAACAAAAGAGGAGAAAAAGGAAAGACTTATAAGAGAGAAAGAGAGGCGCTCCCTTTTACCTAAAAGGATATGTCTTCAAGGCTTATCAGATTTCCTTGAACTCAGTATACTACTCGTATCTTTCAAAACATCATGACCATGGATGTTCCAAACGACTTTGGCCGTGGATTGCATGATTGTAATATGTGACCAATCATATGCTCCTAGAAATAAGTAAAAGTGTTTTTATATTTCCACTCTGGTGCATATAGTATAATTTGACGCATGATGTTTCCTTTTCTTTTCTTTTCTTTCCTTTTTTTTTCATAGCCATTACTTGTACAATGTGAACTACAAATAAAATGGAAGTACTCATCAAAGCCAACACTAGATCTACTCTTAAATTAAAATGTCTCGATAGCTTCGAGTGCTCGATTGTTTTGAGCAAGCAAGCCCAACAGCAATGGCGTGCGGTTTAGGTTGGCAGCCGAAAGAGAGAGATTGATGCAAGTTTGCAAGCCAGGCTGAAACCAAGTCAGTAACGCCTCGGCTCAATTGGAAATTAAACATGAATTGGACTAGGAAAAGATTTTGTACATCGACTTCGGTGCAATAAATCCTACGTGGATTGCATCACCTTTTCTTATTGGTCCACATGAATCCTACGTGGATTGCATCACCTTTTCTTATTGGTCCACATGAATCCTACATGGCTTGACACGATGGGATGGGATGGAACAGAATAGACACAATCTTAAGTTTTGAGCATGAGCTTTTTTTGAATTTATGTACAAATCAAAGGCGGTGCAATCTACGTTTTCTGAATAGGTGTCATAGGTTTATAACTAAAGTATCATAAATTCTGAATAAGTGTCATAGGTTATAACTAAAGTGTCATAATTTTATAACTGATGTGTCATAATTTTTTTCAGCCTATATCAAGGATCTTCCATGGATATTATAATTTTATAACTACGGTGTTGTAAGTTTATAACTGGAATGTCGTAATATTTTTTTGGCCTATATCAGAGATCTTTCAGGAATATCGTAATTTTATAACTATATTGTTGTAATTTATAATTAGGATATCGTAATTTTTTTCGACCGATATCAAAAGTCTATCCTGGATGCCGTAAAGCTTTGCTTCTGAATTGGTATCATAATTTTATAAGTATAGTATTATAATTTTACAATTGAGGTATCGTAATTTTTTTTTTTGTCGATATCAGAAATTTTTCTAAGATGTTATAAAGCTTTGCCTTAACGTTTTATAACTAGGGTGTCATTATTTTGTAACAAGTGTGTTGTAATATTACAACTGAGGTGTTGTAATATTTTTTTTGAATACAAGTCATTCCATCCCATCAGGAATAGCGTATCACTTGCAAATTCGTAATCATGATTCCTGCTATCTCATCCCATCGCGTCAAGCCATGTAGGATTCACGTGAATAATAAGAAGGGGTGGTACAGTCCATATAGGATTTACTCTAAGATGGGTACAAAGACTTTTCCATTGGATTACTATTTTGAGGATAAATTGGGCCAAAACCGGTTGGTCAGCCCATGAAAATTTAGTTATCCGTATCTAGTAGGCACCGGTTGCAAAAGTAAGGTGCTTCGTTTAGTTTTAGAAAAACTTTTTACGCATCGCATGCGGTGCAAGAATGCGCATACTGCGCATAATAATTAGTCATCGTATATGACTGGATGCAATGCGTAAAGAACAAAAATATTCTTGATGCATACATGATCGTATGTGCATGTGGTCAATCATTGCACGCATCGCAATGCACAAAGACTTTTCTTTATTTTTATCAGATGACTGGCACTCTTTGTTAAGGGCTTGCCTTCCAAGTCGTCAAGGGTTAAATCATGAATTTTATCTGAATTATCTTTGTTATGTACTACCAGTCATATATAAAAAAGTTAGTCCTTAAAACTTACTATTCTGCTCAGCCTCACACTATCAAACCATATATAATTATAGATAGATGGTAGGTATTTTTATCAATTAAAAGATAAAATTATCATTGTAAATTTACTATTACATGTTATCATTATAAAACTACATTTTAAGGGCCATGTTTGGTGCTCAGCTGTGACCTTTTTATGACTTCATCCTTCCACATGTCTAGAGCCATATCACAAGGCATTGAAGTACCACCCGTTATAGATATAGGACCTGCCCACAGTAAATTGCAAACTTTGCTCGGGATTGAACTATAACACAATATATAGATGGTCCAGGATTTAAAACTGAATCTTCTTGATGCAACCCCACGTTAATGAGCATTAAAACTCATGTTATCATGTAATGAAACCACTTTAAGAGATTTATATTTGATCCTTGGTAGGGTTACAAATAAATTAAGGTAGACCTGGTCATGCTTTACCTGATCCAATCTAATTTTATATTTTAATTATAATTTTAAATAATCTAATTCTTTTACCGACTATGCAAAGTTGGATTAATAAAAATAAATAATTTATTGAATTATTCGAATCAGATTGAGATCCAATATGGCTTAGAACCAAAATCTAGAATGTTAGGATTCAAGTTGAGTCGGATTGATTTTTCTTTTGAATTAGACCTTTAGCTATTATTTTATAGTTAAAATTTAATTATTGATGAATGAAATATAAACACCAAATTTTTTTTAAAAAAAAGCTAACTAAACTTAAATTTTTGTTCAAGAACTTTTTATTTCATTCTAGTGATTAATTATCCTTAAGTTTAAAAATTATAAATTTTAAAATATGTTAATATAATTAAAGGTACTATAGATAAAAATTGATCAAAATAAATAATGATATATAAATATTTAGATATAATTAAATAAAAAATAGATGAGAGAAGATGGAGTTATTAGCACTAAAAGAAAAATTAGTTTGAATGATGTTTCAGAATTGATGAAGATAATTGAAGCAAAAGAAGATGAGATTTATATAATTTAAGCTTATAGATCAAGCTAGATCAAGTTAAGATCGAATTTTGTTTATTTTTTATTGGCTCAAATTAGGTCCTAATAGTATATAAGTCAGGTTAGATTGGAATATATAATTTAATTTTTAAACTTAACTTGATTCGTGATAGATTAAGCATGGTGAATTGGGACCAAGTCCCCACTTGCTATCTTTTGTAATCTCGCGTCATATTCAAGCATCTTCCGAACCCAATAGTCTAATTTGCCATCCAAAGTGTATGCATGAATCCACTCCATTTCCTATGCACGTGATTTCGTTGTAGGGCAACGTCGTGCATGAGTCGTCGGCTACTGTGCAATTTAAGGGACAACCAGGGGCTTAGTTGTAAGTTTATCCCAACAAAAAGAGATCTTCTATCTTCACCCACAAAATTACTCTCTACACCTACGCTTACAATATATATATATATATATATATCCAAATTGTCCCAATGCATAATAACCTTCTTACCCTCCTAATTTCTCTCTACACTCACCTGATCAAAACCCCTCCTGCCCACCCCCCCAACCTGCCCCCCTCCCTCCCTCAACGTTGCAACGATCCTCTCTATTACCAGACTCTAAACACTTTTGTGAGAAGAGTTTGTAACCTTCATTTTAACAAGGAAAAGCAATCAGCAATTTAGGAAGGTTTTACGGACGAAAAGATTCATTTTTTAACATCTTTTGAAAAAAAATTTCTTGGATCATGTTCTGTTCGGCTTATCAGGACTGAACAAAATATCACTGTTTGGCCCTGATAGACCGAACAGAGATCTTCTATTCGGCCACATTGGGCCGAACAGAGGGCAACTATTCGGCCCTATGTGGCCAAACAGAAGGCTTGTGTGACTGAACAGAAGCCTCTGTTCGACCACACTGGGCCGAACGGAAGGCTTCTATTCAGCCATACAGGGCCGAATAGAGGGTAGATTTTTGGTCATGTGTGGCCGAATATAGGGTAGGCCGAACGGAAGCTATATGGGCCAAATGTAAATTTAACACAATTTTTTATCCACGTAGGCTGATGCTTCAACCGAATGCAGCATTATTGGCTCTGAATGTGTGATGGGTTACACAAATGAATTTACAACTTACAAGGTATAATAATTTTTATTGCAATTGTTTCTGACTGAGCTACGTATAAAATTATCTACTTGCTCATATTAAACTTTTTAATGTGTAGATATTCAAGAGTAGACAAGAGTTGTGCAATTGGTGTCGGAAAGCTGGGAGGAGGAATGGATTTGTTGTTATAATTAAAACATCTGATTCGAGTAGCAATGTTACGAAACCAAGAATTAAGTTTGGTTGCGGGAGAAACGGTACCTACAGAAGCACAAGCGTAAAGGAAAAGGGATTAAAGAAGAGGGCTAGTGGCACAAAGAAGTGTGGATGCCTTTTTGCATTAAGAGGGAGGAAATTAGACAATGCAGATAATTGGATATTAGAGGTTATTTGTGGAGTGCACAATTATCCGACTGTGAAGCATTTTGAGGGGCACTCATATGCTGAAAGATTATTTAAACAGGAGACTTCATTGTTAGTGGATATGTCAAAAAGTTTGGTTCGGCCAAATGACATATTGTCCACATTGAAGCAAAGGGATGCCCACAATGCTATGATAATAAAGACGATCTATAATGCATGTCAGAGGTGTAAGGTTATAGAGAAAGCTGGGAGATCATAGATGCAACATCTTTTGGGTAAATTAGCCGAGGCTAAATACATTGAGTGGTATAGGAGTTGTAGTAATACTGATGTTGTGCGTAACTTATTTTGGGCACACCATGGCAGCATAGATTTATTACGTGCATTTCTCGTGTTTTGATAATGGATTGCATATACAAGACGAATAGATATCGTCTTCTCTCTTAGAGATTATGGGGATGATATTAACTGACCTTACATTTTCTATTACTTTTGCATATATAAACTCTGAGCAGAAAGATAATTATATAGGGGCATTAGAGAGATTGCACAGTGTCATGGATGCTAATGTTTTGCCTGAGCTGATAGTCACGAATAGAGACTTAGCTTTATTGACTGCAATTAAAAGGGTATTTCCTATAGCTGCACATTGTTATGTAGATAGCATATTAGTAGGAATATTTTGGCCCAGTGCAAAAGATTATTTGAAATGAAGGAGAAATGGGATAAGTTTATAATGAATTGGAATGTACTGGTGTTGTCCTCCATAGAAGACGAGTATAATAATCACTGGAGTGCACTCAGAGAGAGTTCGGTACCTATCCAAATGCTTTACGGTATGTTTCAAATACTTGGTTGAGCAAATATAAGGAAAGATTTATCGCGACATGGACAGATGCATATAGGCACTACGGGAATGTGACAACAAATAGGTATCACAAAAAATTGATTGCTTTTAACAACTTTTAAATTCGGTATGAGTCTTTGTTATCTAACTTTGATCTAATTTATTTACTTTACTAGGGCTGAAGCTTGAAAGTGCACATGCAAGGATTAAAGATAACTTGGTTCAAGCCAAGGGACTTTCGAGTCATCTTGGATAAAAATATGGTTTGATTGAGTTGCAGCACAGTGAGATTAAAGCCTCATTCGAGAAGAGTTTGACGATCGTGCAATACAACTTTAAGCCTGCTGAATTCAAAGAACTGTGAGGTTTTATATCTTTAAGTACATTAAATCATATCCTCGCCCAATTAAACCGAGCCAATTCAGTTGGGATTGATGAATGAGCTTGTGGGTGTGCTATTCGACGTACACATGGCTTACCATGTGCTCATGAGATTGTGCGATACAGATGAAAGGTCGACCATTCCCCTCGACTGCATAGATCCTCATTGGAGAAAACTTGATGTGGTACCTACTAAAAATGTGCAAAGTTTGAAGTTGAGTTGTAAACTAGAGTTGGATATAATTGCCCAAAAATTCAAGCAGTTAGATGGGGCTTCTCAATTGCAAATGTTAAAGAAATTGAGAGAGATTGCAAGTCCAGATAGTACTTCTCTTGAAGAACCTCCCAAAAGGAAGACTAGTACATGTGGTCGTGCTTCATTGGAGGTTAATACGTCTACTCGCCGTGTCCCTTCCGTATTTGAGTTGGTTCTATCTAGACAAGATAGTTATTCACTTGGTTCACAGCGAATTATTACGGGTGTTGACCCCATATTGATTTTGATGAAACGCAAAATAATTAAGTATCGTGGTAATATTGTATCTGTCAAGTTCAATCAATTTTAGGTTATTCATCATGGAACAATACACTTCATTTATCCCAAGTATATTGTGATTCATAATATAAGGTAATACGGTTCATTTGACAAAATGACCTTCAAGTTTAATTATATTTGCATTGTCTTGAACTAGATTCAATTATCTTATAAATTTTTATTTATAATTCTATGATATTTTGAATCTTCACCGAATTATGTTCTTAAACTATCTATATTTGGTTTGCCTTCGGATTGGATGCTTAATGCTTGAATCTTGGGTTACCAATCTTTAATTTGGAATACCAGATTCTATTGCCTTCGGATTGGATGCTTAATGCTTGAATCTTGGGTTACCAATCTTTGATTTGGAATACTAGATTCTATGGCCTTCGGATTGGATGCTTAATGCTTGAATCTTAGGCTACCAATCTTTGATTTGGAATACCAGATTCTATTGCCTTCGGATTGGATGCTTAATGCTTATATCTTGGGTTACCAATCTTTGATTTGGAATACCAAATTCTATTGCCTTCGGATTGGATGCTTAATGCTTAAATCTTGGGTTACCAATCTTTGATTTGGAATACCAGATTCTATTGCCTTTGGATTGGATGTTAATGCTTAAATCTTGGGTTACCAATCTTTGATTTGAAAAACCAGATTTGTTGCCTTCGGTTTGTATTCGAGTTGCCTTCGGTTTGCCTTCCGACGATACATGCTAGGCTTGCTTAGCTTACCTATATTTTATCATGATAAAGCTAGCTTCTTGGTACTTATTAAGTTGGCATGTTCCTTCTTTTGGAGCTCACAGCTGGTTCCCTAGCTTTTTCGTTTTCGCATGCTAGTTGGGATTTTTTGACATGCTAATTCTTTGGAGCTCTATGTTGTCTTCCTAATTACAAATATTGGCATACTGACTTTATGCTTTTGGCATTCTAATTTTCTACATGGTTCTATTGTCTTCCTGATTACAAATATTGGCATACTAACTTTATGCTTTTGGCATTCTATTTTTTTTTTTACATGATTCTATTGTCTTCCTGGTTACAAATTTTGGCATACCGATTTCATTCGGTTCTCTGTTGTTTTTCCTGGCACTCAAGTTGGCATACCGATTTTGGATTTTGGCACACCGGTTTTGCTTCTTGGCATACCAATTTCTTGCCTAACGGCTAGCTCCTTCCAATTTTCAAATGTTGGGCTGCCAGTTCTTATTTTTTGGAATGCCACTTCACTTCTTGCCACTGTTTTGGGATTTCTACTCGTGGCTCTCTTGGCTAGTTCATCCAAGCCTGGTCTCTCTCTCTCTTACTTCCTCCTCTATTTCACAATGGCTATATCTTGATGATTCATGTTATAAATAGTGGAGATGAACAGTGTTTCAATGTGATAGTGATTTTGAAAAAGAAAAATCAGAAGTGAAAAATATTGAGAGAAAAATCATTTGAAAGAGAGATTTGTTAGAGGATTGTTGAAGTATTGTTTTGATTATTTTCAAGCCACCAGAGTTTATTTATTGCTGATTCTACAAGTAGTCTCCATCTACCCTCATTGAAGAGCATTCAATGCTACCTTGAAGGCTTATTAAAAAAAGAAGCAACTTTGGATTAGCTCTTCAAGTTGATAAGTATTTTCATTGTTTAAATATGCTCATATCTAGGAGCTTATTGTATTAAACATTCTATTACTTGTGCTTTGATTTGTTTCACAATTGTGAAATGTGATTGGATAGAGGTCTATCCGGATTTGTATTTGTAAGGCTTACTTGTGCCCGGAAACAAGTATTGCTAGCTAGGTTGGCTAGTGGTGATTAGTGGAAATACCCAAGGTGTTCTTGGAGAGTGAACGTAGGTGCAGGGTTGGCATCAAACCACTATAAATATTGTATGTTTGATTGTGATATATTTTCTATCATTGATTATGTATTAGATTCACTTCACTACAAGATATTTATTTGTAAGAGGAGATGAAAAGAATATAAGTGCATATACTTGATAGTCGATTAAATTTTTAAGAAATCCAATTGACCCCCCCCCCCCTCCCCTCTTGAGTTGCTAGATCTGGGCAATAATGGGCATCCCAACAATGCAGATGCAAAAGAGGTAGCCGAAGAAGAAGGTAAGAAGCATTTGTTTCATTTTTAACAAAGAGTGTCGTGTCGGGGTGTGCTAGGCCATCCCTTTTCGATTTGGTCGGCCCGTGCTGATCTGTGCTGGCCCATGTTGGCCTGTCCCATGTCGAGGCATGCTGAACCGTGCTGGGCCATCCTTGGGCATGCCGAACCATGCCTGAGCATGCTGGGCCATACCTTGCCGATTCGTGCTGGCCTATGCCGGTCCGTGCCGAGGCATTCAATATGATTGTTTTCAATATAATTTGTAGTATTCAATATGATTTGTAGGTAATTCGTCCTCGATCCCGGTCATATAAGGCAATGATCTATATTGATAAAATTCTAGATGAGTTGAGGCCATACATCCAGCATATCAAGGATATTAAAGCTGATGGCAACTGTGGATTCAGGGCAATAGCTAACTTGCTAGGATTTGGAGAGGATAATTGGTCACGTGTTAGGAAAGATTTATTACATGAGTTGCAATGTCATTCGGAGCACTATCTCGCATTATATATGTTGCCCAGATGTAGCAACCCAAGAGGGGGTGAATTGGGTTATTAAAAAAATTGATTACTATGCAAGTATGTGCTTAAACCTTAATTTTGATTTGCAGCGATGTAGTGGAGTGCACAGAATGATAACAGTAAAGAATCAAACAACCACAAACACACAGAAGTTTATAGTGGTTCGGTGCCAAACTCAGCACCTACATCCACTCCCCAAAACCTTTAGAAATTCCACTAATCGTATCACAACGATTACAACCTCTAGCCAAACCAGGCTAGCCCTCTTATTTATATGCCACAAGGTAGCCAAAAACTCCTACCCACACCAGGCTAGTCCTCTTGTTTCACGGCACAAGGAAGCCAAATCTCCTAGCCAAACCTAGGCTAGTCCTCTTGTTTCAAGGCACAAGGAAGCCCAAAATAATCAGGGTTAACACTAACCCTTTTACAAAAACGATCAAGGAATGATAAAGAGAAGCTCCCACAATGAGCAAATATTCAGAATATACTTTACAATTTTTGAAGCAATAAACTCAGCAATAAATGAACGAGGTCGAAGTAGCTGAAGTCTTGATTGCTTGAAAAGCTTCAAAGATCCGGACGACTTTTTGGAGCAATGAATGAACTTGAATGCACAGCAACAACCACTCAACAATATGCAATATAAGCTCTTTTCTTAGATTTTCTTTCTCTTTTAAAAACTCTTTTTCAGAATCTCATGGTATGCTTCAAATCCCACCTTTTTATAATCATCCAACAAGAAAAGATCCATTAGATACATTAGGAACAAATGGAAATAAAAATGGGAAGAAATATAACCGTTATAAATGTTTCCCTTAAGCATTGAATGTTGATCTCCATTTGAGGAAGGAAGAGCACTGCAAAGATTCAAAAATCTAAAAGTTAAATGTAGCTTAAAATAGCAATAGAGAGAGAGAGTAAGAGAGAAAGAGCAGCTTAAGAACTCAGGCGACAGTTGACTGAAAAAATAACTCCAGGTAGCTGAAGAGACAATGCATTCGGTAAAGAGATAAGTAAGTAACCTCAGCTAGCTAGTTAGCTAGCTAACAAGAGAGGCCATGGCAAATAAATTGTCCAGAAGCAGCTCTTTAGTCAACTAGAAAGATTGCTAGTTAGCTCTTCAGCTAACTAACAGCAAAAACAACGGCCATAAGACTAAAGTGCAAATCACTTAGTTAGCTAGGCAGCTAACTAAGCAAAGGTTAGTTAGCTCTTCAGCTAACTAACAGGCAATATAAAATGGCAAAGTAAAGGGTTCATGCATTGATAGTTAGCTTCCCAGCTAACTAGAAAATTAAGGCTCACGGTTGCAGGAGTTGCAAGAGAAGAGGAGTTAGCTCAATAGCTAGCTAAATGATAGTCAGTTAGCTCACTAGCTAACTAAAATAAAAAGCAACGTAGGAATGGTCTGGCAACCATACGTCAGAATAAGGTAGCTAACTCTCCAGCTAACTAGCCAATTGGCAGCTAGCTCTCCAGTTAACTAAAATTTGAATCCTCACGGCTTCAATGTTTCCTATGAAAATAGTTAGCTAAGCAGTTAGCTCCAAGATAAAATAGTTAGCTAAGCAATTAACTAAAAGAAATGTCAGCTAGTTAGAAGCCTGACAGCTAGCTCCATAGTTAGCTAAAATTTAAGACTGTTCGGCCAGGAGAGTTTACAGGCAACTGGAGTTAGCTAAAACGAATTCCAGTTAGCTAACAAGTTAACCAACCAGCTAGCTAAATTTATAGAGCGTTCGGCCAAGCACTGTGACGAGCATTTTAGTTAGCTGAAGAAACTTCAGTTAGCTAACAAGCTAGCTAACCAGCTAGCTAAAATACAAGATCGTTCGGCCAAGCACTAAGACAATGTATCAGGTTGTTGAGGGGTATGCCAGCTAGCTAAATGGAATAACAAGTTAGCTAACCAGTTAACTCCCAAGCTAATAAAAAATATTCAAAGCAAATTAAATGAAGTGCTTTCTTACCAATAAAATTTTGCACAAAGATACTTACTTGCAAGGTGACCAAACTTCCCTGTATCAAGCTTAGAATTGCCTAATTGTTTTGTAATCATCAAAATCAATCTGGGGTCAACAATCTCCCCTTTTTTGCTGATGACAAAACCTTTAAGCACAAGAGGAGCAAATATAGGAAGTTTAATATAGACAGGAGTATAATCAGAAAACATTAATTTCTCTCCTATCAATCTGAATCAGTGAAATCTTTTTCTCCCCCTGAATTATGGAGTTATTACTGTTGGGAATAGTATCCTAAAGCCAATCATTTGATGATTGTGCTGATGTAAATTGTATATAAATTGATATATTAATAAAAGTTATTTGGCAGTTTATTCATTACAAGAACATCTTCTTAAAACTCCTAATAGTAATGAAGCCCTCAGGATCTTCCTTCACGATAAAGGAGGATTTATCTTTGAAGGTCCTTAAAAGAGTTCGCGACAAATGATATACTATGACAGGGCCATAGTACTATCAATTATAGGATGTTGTATATCATATTTGTTGGTTGTCCTCTTAACCAAGGAGTGTAGAGACACTGGTATGACATACAGGTGAAAGTGTAGGAGTACATTTCACCGAACGTGACTCATTTTCGGATACTCTACTGTCAAGAGTTAATCCGAGAAGATATAGGTATAAGTATCCTTCAGACCTGAAGATCACAACCAGTGGCTTACAAGCAACTCATTGTACTTAGGTGCCGGACCACCTGGATTTCTAATCCAGCTACGAAAGGTTACTGGGTGCAGTCAAGTACTTGTGGTAGTCAGTTGTGGATCAAGATGGAATTTGACCTATCCCATTAAAAGGAGAAATGCTTGTGTTTCAATTTAGCAAGACCTTGGCCAAGGCACTTCATGTGAAAGTCACATGATCACTAAAATTGAAATCACTTTATGGATTTGCTGTTTAGAGTTGACAGGCTCTTAAGCCATCCTTAGCATTTGTGGTCAAGAGGATGAATTATACGGTAACTGTTTCTTAGGGTTCTTGGAGTTTGCTCGGCAACTCTTCGACCTATCCGGACGTCGGGTTCCATTGCTAGATGGGCACATCGATTAGTATAGAAAGTTGTTTCTATGCTACCGGCTTAGGTTCGAACCTAGAGAGTCACACGCATAGAAGTTTCCTAGGATGATCTATTTGCTGATCAACGATTGAGAATCGTATATGATTTAATTAATCAATTTGATTGATTGAATTATCTCAATTGGGTTAAGTACAAGTGAATAAGATTCAATTTGGTTTAAGTCTATTAGAAGGACTAATCAATTTCAAATATTGATTTGAAATTAGACTTGATTTGGATTTAAATAGATTCAGGACTAGCCAAATTTGATTTGGGCTAGGACCATGATCTATATTGGTTTAAGTCAATAAATTCAAATTAGCTTAAAACCCCAAACCCCTCGAAAAAGGATCTCGCATGATGAGATGGCTAAAATCTCATCTCATGAGAAATTAAATTCTCATGCAGAATTTAATTTATAACTTTTAGTCTTTTTCAAATGATTCCCAAGTTCATTTTTAAAAGGTGCCTCTTTGGAAGAGCACTCCACACAACTCTCCGTGCATTGACTGCCTCTTGGAAGAGAACTCTCCGCATTGACGGAATTAACAAGAGCACTCCACACAACTCTTCATGCATGTCTCTTTGGTTTTCACAAAAACGGAATTCTAAATGTTAGAATTCAATAGGCTGGCTAATATGAAACTATAAATAGAGGACATCCCTCACCAGATAACATAACACAAGATCAAAAGAGATCAAAAATTCTAAACAGTTAGAACCAAGTGTTATTCTAAAGTTAGAATAGAAAATTCTGGTGATTTGGTGTTAGCAAAAGCTTGGTGGATCTTGGAGGAAGATTCAAGTGAGAGGATTCAAGATCAGCAAAATTATTTTTCCGCGAGCTAGCACTCCCGGAAATCCGATCATTCGGGGCTTCGCGTGGACGATACTAGAGGCCGGACGATTGAACGGCTGCAGAGCAAAAGGATTTACCTACTGTTCTTAAGGTAAGTGATTTGATCCCTAGATCTTAAGGCAGGCTTCAAGATAAGTAGTATGACTAGTCATCTTGAAGATCAAGATATGATCTTGATTATTTTTTATATGCAATACTTAGATCAAACGATCTATAATATAAGGCAAAGATATGATCTTGATGCATGTTAGATAGATTAATATGTAATCTTTAAATTTCCGCATGATATTGTTATCAAATTTTAAATATGCAGTTATCAACTATCAAAAATAATGTATCAGAGCCCTTCAAATGGTATCAGAGCAATGGTTTTTATTGATCTAATTTATTGCATGTAAATTAATGTTCTTATTAATTGTGTAATTATGGCTAAAACTATCACAAGGCTATATGGTCACAGATGGATTGAAAATCCAAATTACCCATTCAATGAGGTATTCTGTGACATATTGCCGTGCTATTGTTTTATCATTGATGCTCAATCCAAAGAAATTTAAATTAAGCTTTGCATCAAAACATAGATTACACGCACTCTCAAAAGATGTTTTATATTTGATACATATTGATGTTGTATAAAAGCATGATATTTGCATGTTTAGTATAAAACATAGATATGATATATGATGGCATGATGTCTATGTTATGAAACATACAAATATTTATGAGAGTCTAATTTGAATGTCAAATGTTAATTCATAATCTCTTTAGATATGATCTAAATATAGGAATTATGAGTAGTAACATAATACATTGATGCTTGATTGAAATATATGACATGTAAACATGAAATATATTTAATCATTTGGGTTAGCTAAATCGGGTCCATAAAGGGTTAGACCCTAAGGTTTAAATCAACTGGACTAAAAGAGTATTTGAACAAATCTAATTAGATTAGGTTAAGAATGCTCTAAATCAAACAATAGTTGTAGTTGATCATGTCCTTCTCTTTGATTAAACCAAATGGAAGTAGATTAGGCTCCGTGGTTGAGCATGAATCTCTTAGATGGTCAAATCAGAATTGGTTAACCATATGATGTCAAGGTGGTTGGCAAGTTGCTCTAGGATCAACGATCGAATGGTTTTTAATTGGGAGCTACTCGTATTGATGCGTCTTTAACGAGTTAATGGCATATCCCTCCCATCGATCTCACTCACCTGGTCAATGTGGTGAACCATTTATGATTCAGATCATTTACCTGATTCGGGTTGACCCATGCCTGTAAGGAAATCAGTCTGACTGATTTAGGTGCCACTTAACCTGACTTAATCTTGTTTCATTCTACCGATTTCATAGATTCAGTGGGAGAACTTGATTAGTCAATTTATCTTCATATTATTAAAATCCTCTAAAATTATTAGGTCCTTAAAATGAAATAGTTATATGATAACTAGATCATAGCCTCCCATTAAGGTGGGTGATAATGAGTCCGATGTCTTGATAATCATTGGAGGCACTCCATGCCTGGTGCTTGTCAACCATCGGAATTATCATTCATTATATGATAAGTCAGCGTAACTATTAAATAACAGTCAGGTGAGCCGAGCTTCACTCGGGCTTGGTTGTCTATTGATAGGTTACACTGATTATATCATTTAATGGTTGGACCTAACCAGAACTTTCAGTGGAGGCACTTCATGCCTGCTGAAGAGGTACATGGGGCAAAACTGAACACTAAGAATTGTTTTGGGAAACAATTGGTTTTGAACCTACTCTTAGATGCATATGGGTTAGCCAAGCTTCACTTGGGCCTGTATGTAGTTATGTAGATCTTAGTGCCCGCTAAAGAATTAAGAATAATTTCTTCGAATTGGGGTGTAGAGGCTGCCAATTTGAACAAAATAGTGAAGAATCTTTAGACTAAAGTCCAAGTCTTTAGACTGAATCAATTTATATACTAATAAACTTTAGTTTTTCCTTATGCAGAAAATGGCCACTAATTTATCATTAAGGTCCCTATTGGATAGTGACAAGTTGAATGGTTCAATTTCAATAGCTGGTTCAGAAAACTTAAGATCGTCCTTGAGCATGAGAGGATTCTATATATTCTGAATAATCCTGCACCAAAGATACCTGATGCAAACACCAAAGTTCTGAGAGAGACACTTATCAGAAGTGGCTCAATGATAGAACTAGCGTGCGTTGTATCATGCTAGCAGCAATGAACGATGAATTCGGTCGCCGGTTCGAGAATGCTCAGCCAGAAGAAATCATTCAAGCGTTGAATGAATCTTTCGGCACACCCGACGATGTTGAAAGGCACAAGACTAGTTGTGCTATTTTTAATGCTCGAATGAGGGATGGATCTCCTGTCACTGATCATGTATTGTACATGATCGAGAAGATAGAACTCCTAAGCAAGCTCGGCTTTCCCTACATGAGCAGTTGGGAAAAGATGCGATCCTGAATTCCTTGCCTCCATCCTTCCGACCTTTCCTTACTCATTTTCGAATGACAAAGCCTGCAGTCAACTACCACGGTTTGTTGGGGTTGTTACAGAACTTTGAGAAGGATAACCAGCTCTCTAAGGGTTTGGTTAATGTGGTTGAAGGATCTAAGGTAGGGCGTAAACCCTTTGGGAAAGGGAAGAAGAAAAAGAATAATAAAAAGGTGCAACATGCTAGGACATCTATAAGGGGTCAGATGCAGAAGAAGAAAGTTGATAAAAGTCAAGCTGAATGCTTTCACTGCAAGATGCAAGGGCACTGGAAGAGGAACTGTCCTCTTTACATTGCCACACTTGATCCAAACAGGCCAAAGAAGAAAAAGGAGCAAGATGTTGCTCAACAAGGTATTTATATGATAACACCTTGTAATTTTTCTGTATATGATAATCAGACCTGGGTATTGGATACCGGGAGTCCTTTTAACATTTGCAATTCATTGCAGGGACTACAGGTCACCAGAAGATTTGAGGACAATGAAAGATTCCTTAATGTCGGCGATGGAAGATTAGTTCCAGTTCTGGCATTAGGAGTTCTTGAAATAGTTTTCAATAGAAATGTCATTATACTAAATGATTGTCATTTTTGCCCAACGTTCTTGTTGAACGTAATTTCTGTAGGCCTTCTGGCCAAAAGTCATTATGAAATTTCAATAAAGGATGTTACTTTGAATATCATTATGAATGGAGTCACTGTAATGACTGGGCATTTATCTAATGGCATTTATATATTATCACAGCCTGTGAATGTAGTGTACAAATCAAGTAAGCGCCCTAGAACAACTGATGTCACAGACATTTATCTTTGGCACCATCGGCTGGGTCATATCAATAAGAACAGATTAAACAGGTTAACTCAGGAGGGCATCCTTCGAGTTGATGATTGTGAATCATTAACTACCTGTGAATCATGTCTTCTTGGTAAAATGACCAAGTCATCTTTTACTGAAAAGGTGAAAGAGCCAAAGAGCTATTGGGTCTAGTACATACTGATGTATGTGGACCAATGAGCACTTGTGCCAAAGGTGGATATTACTACTTCATTACTTTTACAGACGACCTTTCTAGGTTCGGTTATGTCTATCTTATGCGACATAAATCTGAATCGTTTGAAATGTTCAAACTATATCATAAAGAAGTAGAAAAACAAACAGGAAAATGTATTAAGACCCTTCGATCAGATCGAGGAGGCGAATACCTTTCCAATGAATTTGTGACATATTTAAGGAGAATGGGATTCTCTCCCAATGGACTCCTCCAGGAACACCGCAACATAACGGTGTGTCAGAAAGAAGGAATCGAACTCTGTTAGACATGGTTCGGTCCATGATGGGTTTTGCAAGCTTGCCAATATCATTTTGGGGATATGCATTAGAATCAGCTTGTCATATTCTTAATAAGGTTCCAAGTAAGTCTGTTTCTAAAACTCCACATGAGATGTGGTATGGACATAAACCGGTTATTACCTATCTGAGAGTCTGGGGGTGTCCGGCTTATGTGAAACGTGCAAAATCAGACAAACTTGAACCCAAATCTGACAAATATTTTTTCATCGGCTATCCGAAAGAAACCAAAGGATATTACTTCTACAATACTGAAGAACAAAAGTTGTTCATTAGTAATAGAGCAGTTTTTCTTGAAAAGGAGTTCCTTAGTGAAGGAACAAATAGCTCTAATGTTGAACTTGAGGAAGTTCATCAAGTAGAAGGAACAACACAAACCAGTGAACCCTTAGAATCTGAGTTGATTAGATCAAACTCAAAACCCATTTTAGATGCACCATTAAGGCGATCTGGTAGAGTACCACATCAACCGGACAGATACTTAGGTTTCTTGGTCCAGAACGATGATCCTGTTGAACTCGATGAGAACAACGAGGATCCGATCACCTATATGGATGCTATGCAAAGGACTGACTCTAATAAATGGCTTGATGCCATGAAATCCGAACTTGATTCCATGAAGGACAATAATGTATGGACATTAGTTGACCCACCCGAAGGGATAAAACCCATAGGGTGTAAGTGGGTTTTCAAGAGGAAAAGAGGCGCAGACGGAAAGGTTGAGACCTATAAAGCACGTCTGGTTGCCAAGGGGTATCGTCAACGTTATGGTATTGACTATGACGAAACGTTTTCTCCTGTGGCAATGCTGAAATCCATTCGGATTATGCTAGCTATAGCAGCACACTTAGATTATGAGATTTGGCAGATGGATGTTAAAACCGCTTTTCTAAATGGTAATTTAGAAGAACAGGTGTATATGATACAGCCTGAAGGTTTTATATCTGAAGACGAGTCTAAAGTGTGCAGGCTACAGAAGTCTATTTATGGACTTAAGCAAGCATCTAGGAGTTGGAACATACGATTTGATAAAGTGATCAAATCTTATGGCTTTATTAAGAATAAAGAAGAACCTTGCATTTATAAATGGGCTAACGATTCCGTTATTGTATTTCTTGTATTATATGTGGATGATATTCTCTTAATCGGGAATGATATCCCTGCATTACAAGGAATAAAGACATGGTTATCATCACAATTCTCCATGAAAGATCTGGGAGAAGCATCATACATCCTAGGGATGAAGATCTATAGAGATAGATCTAAGAGGATGCTTGGTTTATCCCAATCTACGTACATTGACACAGTGCTAAAGAGGTTTAGCATGGAGAATTCCAAGAAAGGCTATCTTCCGATAGGCCATGGAATTCATCTTTCTAAGAAGGATTGTCCGACAACTCCTAATGAAAGAGAACGTATGAGTCGAATTCCATATGCTTCGGCAGTAGGATCGATTATGTACACCATGACATGTACAAGACCAGATGTGGCATACTCACTAGGAGTAGTGAGTAGATACCAATCTGATCCAGGAGAAAAATACTGGCAAGTTGTTAAGACAATCCTTAAGTATTTGAGAAATACTAAGGACCAGTGGTTAGTCTATGGAGAGTCTGATTTGAAACTTGTTGGATATACTGATTCAGTTTCCAATCAGATCATGATGATAGCAAAAGTGTATCGGGTTTTGTGTTTATCCTAAATGGTGGAGCTGTTTGCTGGAAAAGTTCCAAGCAACATACAGTGGCAGATTCGGTGTGCGAGGCAGAGTACATCGCTGCATCAGATGCTGCGAAAGAAGCTGT